>JAKSZP010015114.1:0-44318 GCA_022478985.1 Massospora cicadina
TTGAGGTAAAACTACTGCCCCAATCCTCGGCCAAAACGCCCTATAGCTGGTAGCAGGGTTACATCAAATATGCAGCCAAATTGGGGGAGTTGTTCTTAGATTCTCCCCAGCCCCTCTCTACCATAATCCAAACATCAACTCCTTGATACCCTCTTTTATAGCCTTGAAGGATGTTTCACAAAAGGCATATATTTTACCGCCCAATGATTAGGTAAAATATATTAAATCCCTGCCATACAGATCTAAAATGCCTGCTATCAACCCTCCAGCAGTTGTTCAGTCGAAGTGAAGCTAGCCTTGAGAGCCTCAATAGGATAAACTCCAATATTCCCTAAGATGGATTTTACTAAGTTAATCCAAACTTATGCCCCAACTTACTTTGAAAATTTGATAAGTTTAAATTTTAAGAATTGATATATGAAGAGGGTTCGCTTCTTACCACCCTGTCTACCACTAATAAAAGCCTATAAAAACCTATTTTTCTTATTAACTTTTCCATTATTTTATTATAAGTGGTCAAGTCTTCTCATAATCAAATAATTATTCCTGCATTAGAGAGCGTAGCATCTCCTAAAAACATTGTTAAATTTCAGGGTGTAAAGCACCAGCGAGCATCAAAAAATACCCTGAAATCCAACAAGTTGTGCTCACTACAGGGGTAGTACACCACAAAAACAATATTAAAAATGGAGGGTGTTGGGGTGAATAACCCTTACAACCTCCTCGTGACTTCAGAATTCTGGCTAGATGCTTTTACCCAGCAGCTATCTAGCGCATTGTCACAGCTTAAAACGCTTAAACAATGCGTTTGCTAATCCTCTCATGAGGCTGCCCCAACTATTAATAAGCCCCTCCCAGATACAAATTTAACCCCAATGAGGGTAACATCGCTTTGTTCCTCTTTGTCTATGAGGCGGTTATGGATGGGACTACCAATTCACAAAAAACTAAAGCATGTACTCCCTTGCCTCAGCCGCTCCACCCATGAGGTGATGGTACCTTATATGTCCACCCTCAAATCTTGGGCAGAAGTAAAAAACGCGCTTATTGAGGAATCTGGATCCAAGCAGAGCTTGCATAGGAAAAAACAGTCGTTTATGAGCATAAGCCTACTTGAAGGGGAATCAGTTGCCACCTTTGTCGACCAGTTTTACAGTGCAGCCCAGCCTCTCCTGCTTGCTAAAAGCTACCTTTGGATGATGCAAATGCTGCCATTCTGAATGAATTATCCTCTTACCCTTCCTTAGCCCTATATATTATCTCATTGAAGCGTTCCCTATGGCATTTTTGGGTTAAGAAAGAGGCATTATTGAAGGTTGTTGTTCTCCATGAAGGTACGCCTACCCAGGTAATCATACTGACACCTCAGGTGCTGACTACCTTTCCAAAGCCTGTCCCCATGAGGAGTCCCAAACTAGACTGCCCTCATCCTGTAGATGTTGGCCAGCGGGCACCAGGGATGATAAGGTTGAGCTCTCTTTCCTCAGCTGCACCCTAAGTCAGCCCTATAAACCCAGTGGAGTTCTCATCACACCCCCATACCCCTAGGAGTGTCGGACATTCTCCTTTTCAATCTAATAAAAAGATTGTTGGAGGTATTAGTGTTCCCAATTCTGCTACTATGATTGGCCCATCACCTGCCCAAATTTTATTAAATATTTTGGATATCAATGATATGAGTACCCACAGCGAAAAGACCTTAGTGGATTCTCGGTGGAATTCTAACAACCAGAAAAATATGACTTATCATAAAAATCAGCTTAAAAAGGTAATAATTAATAATAGGATTACTCTGACTCCTTGGTTGAATTTGAGGAGTATAATATCGCACAGATCTGAACCTCTGCAAAGCAAGAAGATTTTACCTATCGATGATTGGGTGCAAGTTAACCAATCATTACCATCTGAGTCTAACCACCACTGAGATGCAAAGATTTTACTTGAGGATGATAGGGTAAAAATTAGCCAATCATTACCATCTGAGTCCAACCACCGCCAAATTACCCAATCATTACCATCCAAGTCTGACCACCACCAAGGTGAAAAGATTTTACTCACTGGTGATTGGATACAATTCATAAAATTGTTACCGCACTGGTCAGTTTTGCCTCCAAAGAATTTTTATCTTCGATCTGATAGGCTAAAATCCTATATTTCCTAATTTAGATAACTGAGATTTGCATTCTTTTGCCTCAAATACCCCTGGTCTCAAAATCCAAACTAGTTTAAATAGGAAAAACTAGTATTGAGAAAAGGACCTTTCCTGGTTTTGCCCTGCCTAAACAATAAAAAACCTAAAAAACTTTAACAAGTGTTATTTATTACTTTTATTATAAAGTAAACATCTCACTTTAATATATTATTTGTGGCATCCATTGGTGGATCCCATAAGGAGCCCCAATGAATTTGCAGATACTGGATAGGATGAGGCCTTAAAGAATAGATTTGGCTATGATACCACAGCAAACCTATTTCCAACAGTTCTTAAGGTTTTCAGAGGTGATCAATACTGCCATTGATGATGACCAGCTTATCAGTACAGTGATCCGACCTACCCAACAAGCTCACACCCTCCAATCTAATGAGGGTAAATACCCTGCGATGGCTCAACGCTTTGCTTCTTCTCTCTATTTGAAGGAGGTTCTCGCCCTTCCACCTACTTTTGATAGCACAATAACCAAGGTAAAAGTCATCATCACTAAACTGCAAGTACTAGCCATCCTTGATACAGGTGCTCTAGTGAACGTGGTCTCTTCAAGGCTCATCAATAAAACTACTTTGGCGCCTGACCTGGGCTTTTCACAAGAGTTTGGAACTGCAGGGCCCAACAATATGCAACCTATTGAAGCTTACTCTTCTCTACCCATATGAATTGAAAAGCTCCTACTGGATGCTCCCGCTGTGACCTTAAACAATAATGTATACAACCTGCTCATTGGCACTCAATTCATGATGTAGTATGAAGAGTAAATAATATGAAGCAAAAACTTCTCTTATTTCTAAATTATGGGCTCCCCTAATCTTTACCAACAATGAGCTCAAGAAAAAAGAGCACACATGCTTCGTTGAGTATTCTTCCTCCGCCCTCACTCTTACTTATACCACCCCAGGAAGAAACACAAAAAAGCTTCCTGACTCCGTGGATGCTGCAGAGGACCTTCCATTGTATGCGTCAGAGGAGGTAGTAGTCAAAGCGGGTAAAAAAAGGTAATATATACCAAGATTACTATGCAAATTCCTCGCAACTGCCGTCTGCACTTAACAAATATTGTTGGAATAAGTCCTTTGGAACCTTGAGCGTTACTGGGTTTCCTAGACCCTGCCTACCAGCGACCCATCAATCTTCTGCTGGGGAATTTTACTAACAAGCATATGGTCGTAAAGAAGCATCAGAAGGCTGGAAAAGCCTTGCTGATTCCAATTGAGGACATCTGACAAGTCCATTATATTGGGTCTATGTTAGATCTGGGACTACCTCTGGATCAATTGATATATACCTTGCCCCACACTCAAATTTTTGAGGATCTAACCCCGCCAAGCTTAATAAAGTTCATTTTTTACTGGAGTCTTATAGCAACATCTTCTCTAATTTGATACTGATTATGGACATATGAAGGTTGGACTCATACCATTGAAGTTGGTGATGCTCGACCTCTATAAGTCTAAACTTTATCAAAAGTCTAAGGTTGAGGAACTCAAATGAAGATGAAGCTGAAACAGTTGCTGGATGCGGGGCTGCTGGTGCCTTCTCAAAGCCCTTGGTCGTCCCCTCTTCTACTGATAAAGAAAAAAAGTAGGTCATTGGTAGTTATAGACTACTGCAAATGAACAACCTCACAAAGAAGGATAGCTATCATATCCCCGCATCAATGATGCCCTAGCTCAACTCTAATGCTATAACTACTTTTACGTCATGTACTTGGCTAGCGGTTATTGAAAGATGGACCTTTCTCCCCAAGATCACGTAAATGTGCTCTTATTTGCAGTGAGAGTCTATTTCAACCTACCTGACTACCATAAGGGTTGTTCAACGTCCCTGCCACTTTCCAGAGAGCAATGGATCATATCTTGCAGTACCTTAAATTAAGCTGCGTCATGATCTATCTAAATGATATCATGGTGTTTTTTAAGACCTTTAATGAGCACCTTACCCACTTGAAAGAAGTGTTACAATGCATACGGGCTTTTAGCATAAAATTGGCCATCAAAATGTACGTTCTTCCAGAAAAAGTTGGATTTCCTTAGACACGTCATCTCTCAAGATGGGATTCAACCTCAACAAGATAAGGTCACAGCTATATCCAAAATGCTGACGCCCAAAATCCTCCGCGACATCCAGGTATTCTTGGGCTTGATGGGGTATTATCATCATTTCATCCCCAAGTTAACCCAGCTCAATGAGCCCCTTGTCCGCTTCTTGGCTAATAACACTCCGTTTCATTGGGGTGTGGAACAAAAAGCCGTGTTTGAGATCCTGAAGAAGGTATTATAACATCAGCCAATCCTCTGCCACCCTGACTATGGCAAGCCCTTTATGCTATTCATGGGTGCCTCTGATTACGCCGTTAGAACTATCATGGCTCAGCTGAATAAGCATGGGGTCGATCATCCTGTTTCCTATTACAGAAAGATGCTCTCAAAAGCTGAACGCAACTACAACGTCACGGAGAAGGAGTGCCTGGCTGCCCTGCTCACTGTAAAACACTACAACCCCTTCTTATATGGGACTTCCTTCAAAGTGGTTACTGACAACGCATCCTTAAGGTAGTTGAAGAATATGAAAGACCCCACGGGACAGTTGGCTCACTAGTCTTTAAAGCTCCAGCCTTACGACATGGTATTTGAGCATCAAAAGGGAATTAGCCAATGAATGTCAGTGGGTTGATGAAGCTGCAAGAACTTCAATTTGTGTAGGGAGAGTGTCTATAGCTCTCCTGTTCCCAGAATGGCAGTGCATAGTGCACAAGGCCAACGCCAAGGAACTAGTCGTTAGTGCTAAAGTAATTAGAGTTCATTTGAGGTGCTGGAACAATAAGCACTTAATCATAGAAGTGCGAGTTTTATAATAACAAACCCACCAAAATTGACGCAGTGCACAAAATGAAAAGGGGTAAGCGACCCAGGTTGGAGGGAACCTGGGAGAACCAACGGTGCACGAGGGGATAGCTGCAATGTATTTGCAATGACAAGGTTAATGGAGCGTGAGACCTCCTCGAAGAGGTTCACACACAGGAGCGTTCAGAATATCATAAAAGTAAAAACATAAAATGGGAAATGGTTTATTTAGGAATTCAGCCAAAAAGGAACCTTAGTTGGGGAAAACACATTTAAGCGTCAATGAGGGAATAAGGGTTTTACTGCAGCAGACCCAAGCACTGACCCACCAATAGGGCAACGCTCCCATCCAAACTTGTTAAATAAGCCAAAACCAACTTCACTCAAGTAATCAATTGATTTTGGATTCAACCTGAATGCATCATTTTGTAAATGGAATAGGTTTTGAAACCCCGTTCCTTGACAAACCAAATGGAACCATCCGCGTTAATTTGGTAGACTGTCCGTTTTAACGCCTAGGCCAATGTGAGGGGCTGGTCATTTGGCACCCCACTAGTACCAACCTGGGCATTTTGCCCATACCCAGAGTTGGTCTAGGGTGTGCTTCAGGTCAGGGAGGGCCTGTAGCTTCACCTTCTGGGCCTCCTGGCGCCCAGGCTTATCTTTGGGGTTGGTCCCCACTATGATACATGTGCACATGACATTACCCTCTCCTCCTGACGGGGCTCAACCCCCCCCCCTCCAGGGGCTTGCGCAAAGGGAAAGTTCTTGTGGGCAGGGGCCAACTTCATGGTGACAACGGTCATCTTAGGTTGGGATCCAGCAGTCTGGGGGAAATTCTTGTGGAAGGCTTCAATCAGATCTTAGGCATGCACACAGTTGCGCGCTGGAACCCAACTGTTCTCTGCAGCGTCAAATCCCTTCCAGGATACCAGTTACTTGAGTCTTCTTTTAATGTTGTGGGAGGCAACTATTTCTTCCATCTCCCACTCTGGCGCCCCATCCACGAGATAGGCCTCAGGAGTCTCTGGTGGGGGGCCCTCAAACAACGTCATTTTGCTCTCATGAAACTCAGAGAAGATCCAGAATGAGGGGGGAGATCTAACTGGTATGAGGCATGGCCCACCTTTCTAACAACGCGGTAGGGGCCAATCCTCTTTGGTCCCAGCTTCTTGCATCGCTTCTTGATAGGGATGTTATGAGCATCAAGAATCACGAGATCCCCTTCCTTGTACGCAGGGCCCACTCAGTGCTTCCCATCAGCGTTCTCCTTAGAACCTGCATAGCTGCCTCCAAACTTGTGTAAACCCCCTGGTGGACCTTCTTGATTGTCTTGGCAAAGTCCACCACCGCTTCAACCTTAGACCCACAGCTGGGCTCCATGTTGAAGGCGGGGTTAAAGCCATGGCTGGTGAAAAACAGGGAATAATTGATCAAGGAGTGAAAGGTATTGTTGTAGCTAAACTAGGCCATGGGAAGGTGAGAAGCCCAATCTGAATGATCCGCGGCTGTGTAACACCGCATAAAAAGCTCCAAGCACTGGTTCACTCGTTCAGTCTGCCCATCTGATTGTGAGTGATAGGCAGTCGAATGGCAAAGGAAAATCTGAAGAATCTACACAAATCCTCCAAAAGACAGAGGTAAATTGGGGTCCCCTGTCACTGATAATCTCTTGGAGAACTCCATGGAGCACAAACACATACATGAAGAAAAGCCTGTCCATCTCATCTGCGGTTATTGTAGTTCTGCAAGGAATGAAGTGGGCGAACTTTGTAAACTGGTCCACCACCACCATGATGGCATTGTAACCATCTGAGACAGGTAGTTCAACAATAAAATCCACTGATATGGAAATCCAGGGCCCTTCAGCTTTTTGGACTGGTACCAAAAACCCCGCTAAGGGTTGACGATTTGGCTTCATTTGGTTGCAGATTAAACATTCCTTACAATACCGCCCCACCTGAGCAGGCAAGCCCTTCCAATTGTATGTGCGCCGTATTAACTCTAATGTCTTTGCTTTCCCCGGATGACCAATGGTGAGTTCATCATGATGGTCCTGGATGATTTCCAGGCGAAGTGGTCCAGCAGGAATCCATAGGCACCCCTGAAATCACACCATCTCATCCTTCGTGTGATAGCCCCTGGAGAGATCCTCTTGAATTAACTCGCACTTAGCAAGTAACGTAGTATATTCAGCTGCTAGCGGCTGAAAAAGGACTACCTTCCTGAACATACTATATTCCTCCACGTTTTCCAGAGGTGCAAGCGCTGGCCCGTTGGCCAGGGGAGAGGGAAGTTGTGACAGAATTCTACTTGGAGGAATCATAACCTGTGTGTTGTGCACTTCTACCTCCTTGAGGTCAGGGGCTAAAGCAGGGTTGCGGCTCAAAGCATCCACCAAACCATTATCCTTGCCCTTGATTAACTCATATGTGAATGCGAATTGGGCAAGGGTTTTATGCCAACGGGTCTGCCATGGGGTTAGGACATGAGGGGCACAGTAGTACAGCAAGGCCCGGTGATCTGTACATACATGGAATGGTTGGGTAGAGCCATGCAAGTGGTGACACCAATATGTCAGCACCTCCACCACTGGTAGTAACTCCTTGTCATAAACGGCGTAATTCAACTCTGGAAAAGACGTTTTCTAAAAAAGTCCCACTGGATGCTCTATCCCATCTTCGCCTACTTGTAACAAGTCATCCGCTATGGTGGAGTTAGAGACATCAGTAGACACAATGAACTCTTTTGAAGGGTCGACATGGTGAAGAACAGACTTAGACAACAGGGTACACTTCACTGCTTAGAAAGCATCCTCCAAAATGGGGGACCACTGAAGCACCTTGGCACCGCTAGCCTTGTATAAGGGAGCCGTCACTTCAGACAGATTGGGATTAAACTTCTTGAGGAAAGTACACGTCCCCAAAAAGCTCCTCAATTCCTTGACTGAGGTGGGGATAGGCCACTCACGAATCGCCCTCTCCTTGTCTGGAGTTATCATGTGTCCCTGGTCAAACACGACGTTGCCCAGAAATGTGACCTGGGACTTGAAGAACTCACACTTTGTTATTTTCAACGTAAGGCTGGCTGCCTTTAACCGCTCCACCACTTGCCAAAGGTGGACTGCATGGGACTCCTAATCAGGGAAAACACTAGGATATCATCCATATAGGTAACCGTGCATACCCCTAACAGGTCCCCCAACGCTGCATCAATGCGGCGTTGGAAGATAGCAGGGGCATTCTTAAGTCCAAAGGGCATGACCTGAAATTGGAAAATCCCTTTTCTGGTTCAGAAGGCAGTTAACCACTCCTGGCCCTTCTTTATCCGGATCTGATTGAAAGCATTGAGACAATCCAGCTTGGAGAAGACCTTCGCCTTCTCCACATAGCGCGCAATCTGAGAGTCCAAAGGGATGGGATGGAGGTCTAATACAATGACGTTGTTAAGGTTCCCATAGTTTACACATGGGCATAAAGTACCATCAGACTACTCCACAAAGAGAAGGGGGGAGCATACAGGGGAGGTATGCTGAAAACCCGCACCTTTGGCTAACTGTTCCTTCACCCACACATCCAACGCCTCTTCCTCCCGGACAGTTAATGGGTAAATAGGGAAAGATATACGCACCAGATCCACCATGAGCTTGAAGTCACAATCGAACTCAGAGTACTCAGGGATTGCGTTGGCAGATGCTGCATCAAAATAGTATTTCTAAAACCTTAAATCAAGAAGGTATAGGAACTTCCACTGAGGGCTTCCTCAATGAGGCAAGGCGACAAGGGAGATGGTGGGCCAGTGGGGCAATTTGCCCTGGGCGTTTTCTTCTGACAAAGGCACAACAAATGTGCGACCATTCTTCATGGTGAGGGACAGGGTATTCTCTTTCAGGTTGGTTCTAACGTTAAACTTTCACCACCACTCCACACCCAAAATGATAGGGAACAGGAGGTTTTTGACCGCACTGAAGTGATCAGAAAAGTGGTACTTGCCAACCTGATAGTCCACTGTCCCAATGATCTTCAGAATAGAATACCTTGGTACGCCCCTCCCCTAATCATATCACCTGGCAAGTAACTCAGTCCAAGGTAGTCGGCTAGGCACTGGTCCATAAAGTTTCCAGAGGCTCCAGTATCCACCAAAATAGTAGCGGTGAGCTTTCCTAAAGGGGAGGAGAGGGTAGCAGTCCTTAGAAAATACCCGGAATGGTCTTTATTTATGGTGGACAATGACAACACCTCGCCAAAAAATTCTTCCTCTGGCTCAAGCAATCCATCAGAATCTGTTTTGGAATTAAAAAGGGGGGAGGGATAGTTGGACACTCTTAATGCTGAGGCCACATACCCCACCATGCCTTCTGCAGGTGCATATGCCTTATCAATTTTAGATGAAGTTCCTTCTCTGCTTTCTGAGTGCTCTGGATCATGGTAGGGGTCAAACGAGGGTTCTCAGGGGTTATCTGATATACTGGAATTGAGGTCTCATCCAAGCCATAACTGCTAAGAAAATGGTTCAGAGGGTTGGATAAAATTTTTGTCATAAAACACATTTTCAGATGTGAACGACCCCATTCCCCTTATCTGAAACAGAATACCCAGCGTTATCCAAGGCCAACACCCCTCAGGCCCATCTGTGCTGATTCCGCCGGCATCATATGAATGTGTTAAAGGAAAACTCATTTAATTAATTTGAAATTGATTATTTTGGTGGAAAATTGGGGAATCTTGACTTTTGAACATCAAATCATTCATGTCCACCAGGTATGAGCACAAAGGGTGGATACTTCCCAGTTGGAAGCAACCATAATAACGCCAAGTTGCTCTAACCTTTGGGAAAAAGGGGAAACAGCGGTGCGGCTAACAACACCTGAAGCCCACAGCTGGTGCCCACTGTTTACACTTCAGAAAAGTTCCAAATGGAAAAAGTTTGTGCACATAGAAAAAAGTGGTTGGTTGACTAATGTGAGGAATGTGTCTATAGCTCTCCTGTCCCCAGCATGGCAGTGCACCGTGCACAAGGCCAACGCCAGGTAACTAGCCATTGGTGCTTAAGTAATTAGAGCCCAGCTGAGGGTGCTGGAGCAATAAGCACTAAAGCATAGAAATGCAAGTTTTATAATAACAAACCCACCAAAAGTGATGCGGTGCACAAAAAAAAGAGGTAAGCGACCCAGGTTGGAGGGAACCTGGGTGAACCAATGGTGCATGAGGTGATAGCTGCAATGTATTTGCAATGGCAAGGTTAATGGTGTGAGAGACCTCCTCAAAGAGGTTCGTGCACAGGAGCATTCAGAATATCATAAAAGTAAAAATGTAAAGCGGGAAAGGTTTATATGGGAAGTCGACCAACAAGGAGTGTTGGTCAGTAAACACATTTAAGCATTGATGGGTGAATATGGGCTTTACTGCAGTGGACCCAAGCACTGACCCACCAATAGGGCAATGCTCCCATCCAAATTTGTTAAATAAGATGAAACTGACTTCACTCGAGTGATTGATTAAAGTTGGATTTGACCCAAACGCGTCATTTCATAGATGGAACAGGTTTCAAAACCCCATTTTTTGACAAACCAAATGGAACCATCCACATTAATTTAGTAGACCATCCGTTTTAACGCCTGGGCCAATGTGAGGGGCTGGGCATTTGGCACCCCACTAGTACCAGCCTGAACATAATTTTGCCCATACCCAGCGTTGGTCTAGGGTGTTCTTCAGGTCAGGGAGGGCCTGTAACTTCACCTTCTGGGCCTCCTGGAGCCCAGCCTTATCTTTGGAATTGGTCCCCACTATGATGTCATGTGCACATGACAATTTGGATAATAGTGAAGCCAAGAGGTTACATGAACTCCTGATGACTCCTGATGCATGAGGAGTGAGGATGAACCTGTACAAAAAATGCTAGCTCGGCACTCCTGTAACATCAAGGCGGAAAGTGGGAAGCTATACAAGAAAGTAGGGGTAAACTGGTTGCCCTATCTCCGGCCATCCAAATGAGTACCGGTCATTATGGAGTCACATTCTATTTTAAGGCATAATGGGGTACAGAAGACATATTAGTGGGTTAAAGAGCGTTACTACTGGGAGGGCATCGTGGAGACCATACCTGAGGTCCTGGATGCCTGTCTGACCTGCAAAAAACAATCCAGATTCAAGGCCCGTTATTAATACCAACCCACTACGCTTCAACAATCCTTCCACACCATAAGTTTAAACGTGTTTGGACCTCTACCCCAGATGACTGGGGGAAACCAGTATCTTGGTCAGATTTGATCATTTGACTAAGTGGGTTGAATCTGTGGCTCTCCCTGCTCAAACGGCCAAGGCCACAACCATTTTCCTCCATCAAAATATTTTTGCTCAACATGGTTGCCCCAGGTTCTTCTCTGTGATAATGAGAGGAACTTCATCTTCAGAGTGGTGAAATTTCTCGCTACCTCCTTGGGCACGCAACAGCTCCTTTTGGCCCCCTATAACCCCTCAACTAATGGTACCATTTAGAGAGCAAATGGGACCCTGGTTTCTATATTATGAAAGATGGCCTCCTCATACCCCTTTCATTAGGATCTGTACTTATCAAGTGCCCTCATGGCCTACCATATTAGTTACCACCAAATCCGCAAGGTATTTCCTCCCCATGTGCTTTATATGAGGGAACCTGGAGTGCCAGCACTATTAGCAAAAGATATAATCTTGGATAGGAATGACCCTGAGCAAGCCATGAAGAGGTTGGCGCAGTACATCATCCAGTTACAGTTAGAAGATATGACTAATCTGTCTTAACAGTCACAGAAGAGGGCTAAGCTGCTAATGCGCTCTGGCCACCTCTTTCTTCCTTCCAAGTGTCATACTTGGTACTCTACTATCACAACTGTATCATACCTAGAAGAGAAAAGCTTGGGTACATTTGAGAAGGCTCTTTTGTGATTACTTATAAGCGAGGTGAGAAGTAATCCAACAGATCTCTTGCTACTAAAGTTACTATCAACTGAGTTCATGGCTGATTCTTGCGGCCTTATTCTCCCCCAAACACACTTGAAGGAGGTGATGTCAGACAATTAAAAGTTCGATACTGTATTAAGAGTGATTTGGGTTTTAATATGAATAGCATTGGCCAAAAAACCCTGGTCAATTCTCAGTGGAACCCCACTAATTGAGGTAATACTACTGCCCCCAATCCTCAGCCAAAAATTCCTATAGCTGGTAGCAGGGTTACGCCAAACATGCGGCCAAATTTAGGGAGTTGTTCTGAGGGTCCTCCTCATTCCCTCTCTACCATAGTCCAAACATCAACTCCTTGACCACCCTCCTTTACAGGCTTGGAGGAGGTTACACAAAAGGCAAATATTTTCCCACCCAATGATTAGGCAAAATATATTAAATCCTTGCCTTACGGATTTATACTACCTGCTATTGGCCCTCCAGTGGTTGTTCCTTCAAAGCGAGTGTGAGTCTCAAGAGCCCCAATAGGCTAAATTCCAATATTCTCTAATTTGGACATTACTAAGCTAATCTTAACTTCATGCTCAACTCAATTTAAGAAAATATAAGTTAAATACTAAGCATTAATATATGAAGAGGGTTCGCTTCTTATTACCCTGTCTACTGCTAATAAAAGCTTATAAAAAACTTATATTTTATTATTATCAACTTTTCCCTTATTTTATATCTAAATGGTCAAATCCCCCCTAATCAAATAATTATACCAGCAGTAGAGAGCGTATCATTTCCTGCAAAACATTGGTGAACTTCAGGGTTCAAAGCACCAGCGAGCATCAAAAATAATCTGTATCCAACGCCAACCAATGATTAATGGGCACATCTTCCCACCACGTTTTCATGTAAATTAGGTTTATTGGATTGAATAGTCATTAAATTTAATATGTAATCAATTGAGTGAGGCGCCAAATTAATCAGGGGTATTCAGTTGAAACTGCCAAAGCGTTGTAACACTTGTTTTGATAGTAGTTGGTGAATTAACTAAGCAATGCAGCCTGCTATTAAATGGTAAAATAGTTTATCATCTATTCTTAGCTGCTAGCTTGTCCAGGTTAATTTTCTGGGGCTGACTAGGCGTTGGAACATGCCTTTTCTGAAGTCATCTGGGAAGGATCATAGTCTTAGTGGTGATGCATGCTGGTCATTTAGAAATTGTAATGGTTAAGTTAGTCATTGTAATATGGTTCCTTTTTGGGTAATGAACTTATCAGCAATGAAGACTGTTCAGTTAGAGATGGCACCAATCAAGTTGGTCAACAAGATTATGAAAACCCCCTATGTATAATTTCTTGTTTTTTAATAAAAGACAAAGCTAGACATCAAATATCTAAAAATTTTGTTTCTTTTAAGGAGAGTGAAGGATTAGTTACTCTTGTCAATTTCTTAATAACCCTAAATAAGGTTATATTTCATGTTAGTAAAAGGAAATCAGAATGAGGTTAAAATCACTTATCAAGAAGACTTAACTAGGCGAGCTGTCGTCGTACACTGCCCTTCT
This sequence comes from Massospora cicadina, assembly GCA_022478985.1. Lineage (NCBI taxonomy): Eukaryota > Fungi > Entomophthoromycota > Entomophthoromycetes > Entomophthorales > Entomophthoraceae > Massospora > Massospora cicadina. Next base: position 13,549 of record JAKSZP010015114.1, read on the forward strand.
TTAATTCTTGCTTTAGTCAAATAAATCTTTTCAGCTGACTTGTAAAGGTTTATAGATAAGCTTCTATGCAAGTTGTAGTTAGAAAATAATCATGGTATCACGCTTTATTTTTAATAAGTTCTTAAGGTTATATAGCTATATACAAAGGTTAAAAATATAAAAAATTTTAATAAGATAAAGCAAATGATACAATGGATAGCAAAACGGTTGCATAAAATATATGGTGAGAAATCTATAGTTGCAATAGCACCTTGTACAAAAACTTTATGCTAACAAGCTACATGGCTAAACCCTGGTTATCAAATATGACTTATACCCTCCAAAAAGTTCATCTATTTAAATATGCTCAATCTGGTTAAACCTATAAACACTTTGGTTTACTAGCTTGCTTTGTTATCCTAAGGCAGTGTTCCACTAACTTGTTACCCATTATAAACTTATGTGTCTAAACGTTATCTCTGCAACAGAAAAAGCAATCACGCACTAGCAAAAATTTGATGGATAAAACATGCACTTCACCCTTTTAGAATTATGCTACAGTAAAATATCTTAAACAGGGTATCTTTAGAAAAGTTCCTATAGGAGGGTATAGTTTGCTTTAGCTTTGAAAGTAATCTGTGAAATGTTAATTTAAAGTAATGCACTTAACTGCTATGAATTTACTGGTTAAGATAAAGTTGTAATCTGGTCTGACCAACCATTTGATTATTTTTATTTTATTTAAAATTTTGGTTTATATAAAGGTTTTTATTCCTTGGCCCTTGACGCCAATATCAATCTATAAATTAATTTATGAAAGATTGCCTCAACGCCAATGTCAACCCGCTGAATTTGTTATGCCATTCCCTTGCCTCCACGCCCATATTTTTATATGTAACTAGCAATCAATAGGATTAAATTACTAAAGTCTCACTCTGGCCACGCCAAGGATATCTCCCAAGATTTGATCCCTTCCCACCATGCCATAAATATTCACTGAATACCAATTTTTAATGTGTGAGGCTTACAAGGTCATAAATTAAATCCCTTTTTTAGTACTAGTGGTGCCCAACCCAAAAGGGGGAGATGCCATGCATCTTTGTTCGCAAATGGGCCAAACAAAGGGATTATCATAGATTACAAAAATTCCTAATATAGCCCCTAGGTTATCAGCCTATGAAGCCATATCAGATGGCGAGGAGGCTTTAAGGAAAATTTTGTCTGGCGTTCGCTTTAGCTGGTGGACCATGGCGGACAGCATTGGGGTGGGAGCATCAGCGACATGGGGCATAATGAGGTATAGTTGGGGGTTTTCTTTGTTAATGAGGCTGGCGGTGTCCATCGCCCCAACATATTGAGCAAGTTGATGCTCAGCAAAATTGATGAGAGCTGGCACACAAGTAAATGACTTGATGCGCCATTGGGTTTGGGGATAATTGGGTTCAAAAAGAGAAGTTTTTTCTGCATTGATGCAAGCACAGCTCATACCAAAAACAAGCTCCTCAACTTCATACTTTGCATCTTCCTCAAAATCATGAGGAAAATTGGGGATAGGAATACCCTCAACAAGGGGCTCCATTGCCCCATGGAGTTGCTGATGGAGGAGGGTGTTGTCCGGGGCATCTGCAGCCACAACTGCCATATTGTTAATATTTTTATAAATGGGAAACCCGTTTTTTGGATGAAAATGGTGGGAACGCGATTCAGGAGGGTTAATGAAGAACTCTTCCAAAGCAAAATTGGGTTTCATGTGGCATGGCCATCCATCCTCCTCAATCCATTTGAGAGCCTTGAATGGATTGGATTTGGCCAGTGCTGGGTCAGCCACAGGAATTGGGGCTGTGGCTGAAGCCGATTGGCCACGTGCTGTCAACCATGGCAGCTCAGCTGAAACTGGTCAGCCATCAACTCAGGATTCTGTAATCTAGTCAAATTTTCAAAAATTTTAAATTTTCATATATTTTGATTGGCTGCTGCTTTCAAAGCAGTGCCAGAATTCTCCAATGTTGGGGGTGGGAGGATTGAGCCCCATTAAAAAAATTGGGGCAAGGCAGCCACCGGGGTGGCGCCCAAGCCCTGAGTGGTGGATGCAGTGGAAGTGGCAACTGTAGGGCACTTGCGCTTTGAGTGGGCAAGCTTGAAGCACAAGGGGCAAATGGCGTGGCCATTTTTGACATGCGCCCAGAATGGGTGATCAGGGGTGGATCTGATCACGGTGCAGGGGGAATTGTGAGGTGAGAGTTGTGATGAAATGGGTGGATTGTTGAAAAGGCTTAAGGCCGTGCCAACCGATCTGCCCCATTGGGAACCACAAACTGCAACATGGGGTCTGCGCTGTAAATGGCCAAACCCTCCATGAGCTCATGGTGGAGGCGTTCAGGGGAAAGGAAAGAGGGCAACCTGGCGAACTGGACTGCTAAAGTGGCCTCATCCAGGAGCCAGGTGTGAACAGTGGGCAAAGGAATTTTTTTAAAATTAATGGCAGCTTGGCTGCTGCCACTGCATCAGCTTCCAAGCGTAATCCAAGGTTGAAATACCCATTAAAGGGGCAGAAGTCAATAAAGCTGGTGGGTTTGAAAACTGCCATAGCCATCTCAACGATGGCTGTGCTTGCATATGGGAAAAGGTTCCCATATTTGACCTGGAGGCTGAAACACAAATTGCTCTGTGGGAGCACCAAAGGGCTCCAGAGCACCACCTGAGAGCTGGCGAGGTGGTGGGCCAAGTCCTGAGGGGGGACATAACGCCCAGTAGCGTTGGGAGGGATAGCAGAGCCATCCCAGGTGTGCTTTGGTGGCGGCCAAAAGATGCTAGATGGCGGCGCACCACCACCCCAAGCTGGGGCAGCAGGCGTCAATTGCATTGACATTGGTAAGTTTTGTCTTGATCAAGCGGTTGTTTTTTGTATTTTTTAAAAAATCTAATTTTGGCTTCAATTTGGGTATCAAAGCAAAAGAAATATTGAATTAAATCCCTTTTTTATTATATTTTCTCCCTTTTCCCCAAGCCAGCATAAAAACAATTGTTAAGGATTTTGCCCCAAAAAAAACCAATGGTTTCTACCATTTTCCATAATAATCATGCACTGCTTGGTACTCTACAGTATAGGTTATTATGATAGTAGTGGTAAGATGGATGGTACCTTTTTCTAACCTAGAAGATTACAGTTGCACTAATAAAAAACCTTAAGCAACAGATTATTTATACTCTTACTTCAAGGTACTGTCATTATACAGTTCTCTTTAGTTATTTAGAATTGTAATTAACCTGTGCATTTGTACATTGACACCCAAGCGCCAATGCACCATTTAGTGCTCTCTACAGGGGCCACTTTTGGTACTCAGTCTTCTGATATAAAAACACCTAAAAAATGTCATGCTCTGATAACAATTATTGAGGTGACCCGCTGTATATCCCTTATGATGAACCTGATTATAGAGAGGTTATCAAGTTCTAATCTAATGGGAATACTTGCAGATTTATTCCAATATGATGAGGAAACTCCCTAAGTCTCTGAGATGCCTTAGTGAACTTGCTTTATCAATAGACATGACAGTTACTCTTTCCAACCTCTTGCAGAAGATGGATGATTTACAAAGCATGGTTTAATTCCAATGGGAAGAAATTTAAGGTTTTAATTTTTGGTTGGATAAGTCTATACAGAAACAGGTGAAGGCTGAACAAAAATCTACAGCGGAATGGCAAAACTTAGCTATCATAGTAAAACAACTCTACCAGGACCTTGAACTTGGTACTTGAAAATGCAGATGAGAACGTTCTAATTTGATTCCAAAAATTTAACGTCTGACAGATTTTTGGAGGCAATTGGGTTAACTTGTCCAACGTATTGATTACTGTACACTATCAAATACTACTCCCAGTCCTGCTTCAGTGACCACCGCTACTGTTAGCTCCAATTCTCAAGACGTAATATTGATCACTCTAGTGATTCTGACCAAGTTAACCCAGTCAACCTGCCCAAATTTGATAGGCATGGAAATATACATACATTTATATGTTTTTTATTATCATGGGAAACATTAATAAACCAGGCCAAACTGGAGCTTATAATGAATTTACTGGGCATTTATAGTTAGGAGCTATTAAAGCTAAAAATAACCAAAGCCAATGTCTTACCTTAAAATAAAAAAAATATTGATGATTTTTGTGGGGAAGACTTATGATAGGGCTAAAAACCGCTTTCTTAGCTATTATTTTCAAACCTGGTGAAGATGTTTTTGGCCTTCACCAATTGCTTTTACTATGGGGCTAGTGTATTATATGGGGTCAGGGTTCTAAGTCATTATGATGTTAATTGCTTTCTGCCATGCCTGTGAACTGCATAAGGGTTTTTATTAGGCTATGCTACCCATGTTGAATTCTAATACTACCATTACTGAAGTGTTAAATTATCTCCGTCACTGCGCATTTACTTTTGGTGCTCCTTACCAAGTCTTACAAGAAAGGGTCATGCATTCATAAATTGACTTTGATCTATGACAAGGCTAAAGGAACCGCCCCAGCAAAATAAAAAAGAAATATTCTACTTCCACTGTACATTCAATTACCAAGTTAATGACTTACCTGAAACAGAATTCTGCCTCATTGGTGAAACGCCTCTGTGACTATAGCTAAAGAGTTCACTACACCTCCGCAGCCTCAGTCAAGTAATAATCTAGTAGATTATCTGAGTCAAGCAGATACTCTGGACGTTCATATGCTTATTAGGGAAAATAGTCACACTGAATGTACTTATGTTAATATCAGTGTGTACAATGTACCATTGCAGGCAACTGTAGACATTGGTGCACCCGTCAACTCATTTCTCCAACGTTAATGAAGAAACTTGAGGCTATGCCTGATATTTCCTATTGTAAAGAATATGGCACCGTGGGACCTAGCGTCACTACTTCACTAGGAGAATATAGCTCCTGTCATGGATCCTGCTGATTAAAGTAAGACTTGGACTCCAATCTGGGTGAGTAACAACCCAGTGGAAAGTAAAGAAATCAATTGGTATACCAGTCCTAATGACTTGGAGGAGGGATGCCCTATGGTTCATGTGAGGGTAATAAAGGTTTAATATATACTGATTCCCTCATAGCAAACCATATGTCTTCAATGGGTCAACCGCAGGTCTTTTTGGGGAAACCTCAAGCGTGGGAGAGGCGAGGGATGACCAAACATTTTGGGTTTGCAGTTGCTGGCCTTTACTTTCAGTATAAAATCTTAGGTTCAGTTTCCTATAAATATGTATCCTTAAGATCATTGAAAATCATTGTTCACCAAAAATGCTGATTGGGTTCATATATTATTCTGAATTATCTCAATTTAAATGTCAGGTAAGTTTATACATCATATTGCACTTGTTAGGGTGTTTCCCGCTGTTGCAGAGTTTTTAACGTCATCATAACACTGGATCAAATTAGCAAAGAACTTGGGATATATTGGCCTGAGAAGCGGTGTCTTGGACAATCTAGCAACTGGGTTTCACCTTGAAGTTTCAAGGATAAGCATTCCTCACCCACAAAAAATGAATTGAGATTGGCAGAGGAGGAAGCCTCATTTTGCTCAGATCACGCCAAACCACTGATGGATCAGCAAGGTAAATTAGTCAGAATATGATGGCTACCTTAAGCGAGGGGTGGCAAAACTGTGGGTTGCCTAGGCCACACTGAACCAGTAGTTGATCAGCAGTTATGATTCAAAGAATCAGAAAGCCCTTCTGGTGCAGCAGATTGGTGAAGTAGTCAGGAGCGTAGCTAATAATAACCTTGACCAGCATCTGGTGAGCCGCTGGAGTGATGGATTCTAATGCTCACTTGAGTTTCATTGGTCCCAGGGCGCAGATCATAGTGTGTTTATTTAGGTTCAATGAGAATTTTGGAAAGCAAGGTGGATTTTGCAGATTAGATTTTTGGAATAAATGACAGTTGCTTAAACTTAATAAAAGAATAAACTGACAACTATACCCTAGGAAGGGCAGTTTTCCTTTATACTGTTTGGTGGGGAAAGGGATTAGGGATAGATTGAACTGGGGTGGCTGACATGCTCACAGAAGAACCGCAGGCTTGAGGGGTTGCAGCTGGCTTACATAGGCATTCATAGAAGCTCTGGAAGCGTAGATCCCTGATATGTAGTAGAGATACTCTTACTGATCTAATCTTGAGCAAATATCTCAGAGTGGAGGGGCAGCAGAATTGGATTTTATTGGAGTCTATTATGGCAATCAATTTAAATTAAAATTAAAATTTTGTGAAAGTGAATTTTCAACTCAGATTAGCACCTTGTGAACCCAAAAATCTCATATTTTGTGACCCAAACCAGTTTTTACAACTTGGGCACATTTTCCAAAGTTTTAGGATCAAAGTTTCCAATCTTCAAGGGAGTGGGGGATGGCAGGGTGGAGGCCAAGTGAGGTTGGGGGTACTGCTGATGGCCTCTGGCTAGGATTACCTCCTACAAACCCCTTGATATTATTTACAAGGGGAGGAAGCAAAAAAGGGGGCACAGTGGAGGGATGCTTTGGGGTAAAGCAGTTACCCGATATTTATCAACAACATGGGCCAAGTCCCCCATTTGAACCAAGGGCTCATAAGTGTATTAGGTCCCTTCTTTCTTCTTTAAGGGAACTTCCCATGGTCTAACCCAAGAGAGCTGAGTTTCCAGAATTGCAGCTCTTGCTGCTGGGTTTGGTACAAAAGTGCTGTCTACCCAGACAATATTCACTACTCAATAAGTACATGTTACCTATTGTGTCTCTTTTATGAGGAAATATGGGCTTAAAGCCAACTTTGGAGATGATAATTTGGAAGTAGGGGGATAAAAAGTTCCACTGTGTTATACCTGGAACTCCTCAGATGATGAACTTGGACTGGTGGGTGTGGTTACCGAGCATTTGGTTGACTCCACTGAGGCTGTTTTGCCAACGCCAGATGAGGCTACAATGTGTGGCTCATACAATTAAATTGAGATAGCAGATTCTACTAATTTTTTTCTGGTCAGTACCATATACTAGGTGATAATGTGTATACTGTGCTCTCACCACTCCCAGAGTTTAAAAAGGTTGAATTTTTTTCCCCACTTGGTGCTACCACTCAACCTTCCTTAACTGTGAATGTTGAGTCTTGTGAGGGTTTTACCCCATTAAATATCATGAAGGTGGAAGAAGCACCTTAAATTTACCTCAGTGTATTTTGAAGTTTAAAAGAATCTCACTCTGCACAGAACAAAAGTGTACCATTAAATTAGGGCATCAGGCTCTTATCAGATTGGATATCACTTTACAGATACCTGAAGGTTTGTATGGTAAGAAGCTCCCACCAATCTGCAAAACCAAAAAGGAGCCAGTTGTTGCCTCTGGTACTATTTATCCTCACCAGGAGAAACTAAGGTGACCTTGGAAAATACCTACTCTTATTTGGTGCACATTCAGAAGTATGTCAGGCGAACAGCAAGTAAGAATTAGACTGGCCTACCAGCCAAGGTGTTAGATCACATGTACGGCAAACCAGAATGCCCAAGGCACTGCTGCTGGTAGACGAATATAAAACTGTAAAGGAGTTTCACCAATATCTGCCGGTGAGCCAGAATTTCATACAGGCACAAAATAAAATACCAGATGAACATGGCTGTTAACCCCGAGGGGTATGAGAGTGCTGGTGGAAAGGGTGGTTTAATTCTCAACAAATAAAAACTAAATTTTTTGGGGAAGGTTTTAGTGGAGAATTTAAGGAAGAAAAATGAATTAACAATTTTCGCAGTGTGATGCAACTGATTAAATAATAGTTAATTTAGAGTGGAAACAAGCCAGTATTTGGTCCCACAAGTTTGACCTAACCAGCGAAATGTTTGGGAATGGGGAACAGATAATTTAACTGGGAACTGACATTGAAGAATTTGGTGGCAGGCTGAGTCACTGTTGTTTCAATCTCAAACATCTGAACTGAGTCTCAGCTGCATTTCCAACGGTTGGCATGATGGTGTTTAGCCTGACAAGAAGCAGGAATTCCCAAGGCCACCCCACATATGGGTGGACCTATGTTGGTTGGGAAAGGGTTTAGGACATCTAACCCACCCATGCTCAATTGCTGGGCCGTTCATTCAGTCAGTAGTATTGCATCAGGTGCAACGCCTGATTTGCCTGTGGGGAGCCCTAAACCCTCATCAATGATATCTGATGCTGTTAACTGCCCGTCGGGATGATCCCTGACAACTTTGGGAGGGGGTGATTTTTTTAATCGTTTTGTTAACTGAATCACAACCATCAGGCATTCTGGCTGATAGATCGGTCTTCATATCTTTTTGGCCATTTGAAATCTGAGCATCAGGATGATTGCCACTCAAATTAGTTCCGATCAATTTCATTTTGGCAATCTCAGTGCAGATTTCACTGATTCCCTATAGCAGTTAAGCCAAGGTGAGTGTTGGTACTAGAAGTGGGATCCAAAGTAGGAGAGCTATTATCCAGCGCTCATCTACCACATGAGCAAGATCGCCCTGAGTAATGAGGGGTACAGCCATCCTCTTCAGTGTCTTCTTGCCCAGGAACAGGAAAATGGCTCAATCAACGCCCAGAGGACGTTCCCCAGGACTTACATTACCCTTTCCTTTTTCCAAGAGAAGGGTCCCACCACTGGGAAACTGTACAAGATCCACATTCTTGTGCGCCTTGGGTAACTTGATTACCATTACCGTTGCAGATTTTGGGAAGGGCGGAGAGCATTGGGGTGGGTTTTATGAAACGCTTCAACCAATTCCATACAGTTCACACAATCACATGCCTTGACCCAACTGTTTTCATAAGCTGGATAACCTTTCCAAGCCATAAGATATTGACCTGACTGGAAGGACTTACAGGATGCCAGGATGTTCTCCACCTCAGCCTCTTCTGCATCCTCAATGATGATCAGTTTAGGTTCCGTGGGGACTGTACCCTTAAAAAGGTGACAGCTGGGAAATGTGGAAGATAGGATGCTGTTTCCAGTGAGCTGGAAGATTCAACCAGAACGCACCATTGCCCAAGACCTCTTCCACCAAATGAGGGCTGGAACACTTACTCATGAATTTATGAGAAGGTGCTTGAATACGTAAATGGCGGGTATCAAGCATAACATAGGAGCCCACTGTTATATTGTGACCTGGGAGCCGCTTATGATCTGTGAACCTCTTGTAGTCATCAATAGCTTTGGAGAGGTGTTCCCACACCAAGGATTAAGTTGACCTAGTATGTTCAGTGTGATCCGTGGCAGCTTGGACCTCAGGCCAAAAGCAAGGTCCAACTGAAAATGAAGGATTGTAACCCAACGTTGCTTTGTAGGGCGAAAAACCTGTAGATGCGTGCATTCCATTGTTATAAGCAAATTGACGAGGGGATAGTCATTGGCCCAAGTGTCCTGTGCGGCTGCAGCATAGCAATGCAGGTATTGTTCAAGGACTTGGTTGACTCGCTTAGTCTGTCCATCAGACTGGGGATGGTACGCTGTAGAATGGCAGGGGGATATTTTTAGGATACATAGGAGTTCACTATAAAACCGCGCCATGAACTGTGAACCACAGTCGCTAATAAGCTCCTGTGGGAAACCAAACATTGAGAACATGTGATGCACAAAAAGGCGGGCAGTATCCTCCAATGTAATCGCAGAATGGCAAGGAATGAAAAGGGAAAATTTGTGGAACGATCCACCACCACCATCACCACTGTGTACCCATTAAGGCAGGAGAGTTCAACGATAAAGTCCACAGAAACTGATATCCATGGACCCTTTACCTGCTGTAAGGGGTGTAAAGGACCATTTCTACCGGAGCAGTCTGACTCAGCCTGAGCACAAGTAACGCAGTCAGTGATCCAGGCCAGAACTTCTTTTTCAAACCTGCCCAATTGTAGGCCCATTTGATCAAATCAATGCATTTCTTAGTACCAGTATGACTGACCGTGGGGGGATCATGATTTGCATGGAATACCTCAGTCCAGAAGGAGGGGGAATCAAATGCGAGACCAAAATAAATAAGACCCTCCTTCAATGAGTATAGGGAGTGTTTATGCTTTTGGCAAGATAACTTCTCGATCAGCTCCACGCCCTCAGGGCAGGCCATTTGACTGGCTAAGTCCTGAGCAACTAACGGAGAGTTGGGGGACAGAGCGACAGAAGAAATGACAGGGGGGACAATTGACAGGATTTGGGTGGTAGGAATCTCAGTAACGAGATCATTTTCCTTCAGACCCCAGAACAGTGGGCGGGGCTGTGGCTGAGAAAATTGGGGAGTACATTGAGCGCACCTTTTATGAATTCATATTTGAAGTTGAAACTGCACAGAGCCCCAATAGGTTTGGGCTTGCCAATGTGCCAATTTTTGAGGTTTATAAAAGTACAAAAGGGCCTGGTAATCTGTGCAGACCGTTAATTCATGTTGGGCACCCTGTAACAGGTACCTCCAATGAGTTAAGGCCCATGCAATGGCTGCCAACTCCTTGTTGTAAATAGCCCAAGACTGCTCCGTAGAGGTGAACTTTTGGGAAAAGTAGGCGACCAGGTGTTCCAAGCCATTGTGCTCCTGGAGCAACACTGCCCCCACAGCTACTGATGAAGCACCACATGAAATGATATACAGCTTGGTGGGATCAGCATGTTTCAAAATGGGAGGAGATACAAAGACCTCTTTAATTGATTCAAACGCCTGTTGGCATTTGACCATCCAGTGGAACAGTGCGTTTTTCCCTGTAAGGGGATGGAGCGGGGCAGCAAGCTGGGAAAGTGATGGAAAGAATTTTTTTAAGAAAATGATGATTCCCAAGAAACTCTGTAGTTGTTTCTGGGTAGTCAGGGTTGGCCATTCCTGGATAGCATCCAACTTAATGGGAGGGATTGTGTAACCATCTTTAAGGATGAAGTTCCCAAGAAAGGTAACCTCCTCCTTACAGAACTCACACTTGAAAGCCTTGACAAATAAGCCTGCCTTATGGAAGCGGTCACAACTGCTTCCAGGTCAGTAGCATGTTGTTTGGGAGTCGGTGAGTGAACCAGAATGTTATTAATATGAAACTGTGCAGGTAAACTGGAGGTCACCCAGTACATTGTCAATAATGTGTTGAAATGTAGCAGGAGCATTCTTCAGCCCAAAGGGCATCACACGGAATTGGAAAATGCCCCACTTCATTCAGATTGCTGTTAACCATTATTGCCCTTTCATTACCCAAACCTGGTTGAATGCATTAATAAGATCCAGCTTAGAAAACACCCAAGATTTGGCGATTGCTTGGCTTATCATCTGTTCTAAAGGCAGGGGATAGGGATCGGAAACTGTGATTTTATTTAAGTGTCCATAGTCCACACAGAAATGGAGTGAACCATCAGCTTTTTTAGATAAGATGATGGGAGACATGAATGGTGAGGTCTCCTTGAACAACCACCCTTTCTTCAACATATCATCCAACCAGGTGTTGAGTGCAGCCTCCTCCTCTTCTGTGTGGGGATACAACGGGCAGTTGATATTTACCAACTCCACCATCGTACAAAAACCACAGTCAAATCTAGTGTGGAAAGGCAAACGATCTGCCTTCTCAGAATTGAAGATGTTTTGATAGCGCATAAAACTTTCTGGAAAATTGGATGGTATGCCCGTAGGGGAAACGAGGATGTAATAGAACTGTGGACTTGAGCTTTCTTAAGAGTGTCAATTAGGGGGAATTCACATCCAGTTGATATTAGTGAACAACATCATGTTAGACTCCAACTAAATCTTGACATGTTGACGGCGCCACCATCCCACTCCTAAGATCACTGGAAACACCAAGTTTGGCATAGCAGAAATGCGGTCACAGAAGCTGAACTGGTGGATTAAAAATATGACTGGTCAGCATATCAGGTATGAGGTTTGGGAGGCTGATGACGCAACCATCACCGAAGGACCTGCATCAAGGGCAAGTTCCAATTGCTGGGCCAGTTCTACACTCATAAAAATGCCCGCGGCTCCAGTATCCACCAGGGACTCAAAGGAGATGTGATGGGACCCAACACTAACTTCATGGGTATTAAGAAGTAAGCGGAGTTCTCTTTAGTGGTAGTTGTGGATGAATCCAGTGATACCAAAGAGATGGTAGTGGGGTCAGGGGAAATCACTAGGCTTTTGTAGGGGGTAAACTCATTGCAAATTGGGATATCAGATTGTGCTGATATAGGCAGAATAGCCACGGCAACTATGGGGTATGGGTTTGAAGTTTTGAGTGGGGCTGGACTATTGTGGGCAGAGAAAAACTTCTTTTCAACCTGGTTCAGTTGAAAAGGAGGGACCATTGCTGTGCCAATATACATGAGAAAGGTGAAAATAGCAAAGAATTATGGTTGGTCAATTATATCAGGCAAACAGCAACTAATAATTAGACTGGCCTGCCGGCCAAGATGCCAGAGCACCCGTATGGAAAACCAGAATGCCCAAGGCACTGCTGCTGGTATGACAAATATGAAACCAGAAAGGAGTTTCACCAATATCTGCCAGTGAGCCAGAATTTCGTACAGGCACAAGAAAAATACCAGATGAACATGGCTGTTAACCCCAAGTGGTATGAGAGTGTTGGTGGAAAGGGTGGTTTAATTCTCAACAAATAAAAACTAAATTTTTTGGGGAAGGTTTTAGTGGAGAATTTAAGGAAGAAAAATTAATTAACAATTTTTGCAGTGTGATGCAACTGATTAAATAATAGTCAATTTAGAGTGGAAACAAGCCAGGATTTGGTCTCACAAGTTTGACCTAACCAGCGAAATGTTTGGGAATGGGGAACAGATAATTTAACTGGGAACTGACATTGAAGAATTTGGTGGCAGGCTGAGTCACTGTTGTTTCAATCTCAAACATCTGAACTGAGTCTCAGCTGCATTTCCAACGGTTGGCATGATGGTGTTTAGCCTGACAAGCAGCAGGAATTCCCCAAGGCCACCCCACATAGAGGTGGACCCATTTGATTGGGAAAGGGTTTAGGACATCTAACCCACCCGTGCTCAATCGCTGGGCTGTTCGTTCAGTCAGTAGCATTGCATCAGGTGCAACGCCTGATTTGCCAGTGGGGAGCTTCAAACCCTCATCAATGGTATCTGATTCTGTTTCTGCCCATCGGGATTATCCCTGACAACTTTGGGAGGGGGTGATTTTTTTGATTGTTGTGTTAACTAAATCACAACCATCAGGCATTCTGGCTGATAGATCGGTCTTCATATCTTTTTGGCCATTTGAAATCTGAGCATCAGGCTGATTGCCACTCAAATTAGTTCCAATCAATTTCATTTTGGCAATCTCAGTGCAGATTTCACTGATTCCCTATAGCAGTTAAGCCAAGGTTAGTGTGGGTACTAGAAGTGGGATCCAAAGTAGGAGAGCTATTATCCAGCGCTCATCTACCACATGAGCAAGATCGCCCTGAGTAATGAGGGGTACAGCCATCCTCTTCAGTGCCTTCTTGATCAGTAACAGTAAAATGGCTCAATCAACGCCCAGAGGACGTTCCCCAGGACTTACATTACCCTTTCCTTTTTCCACGGGAATAGTCTCACCACTGGGAAACTGTACAAGAGCCACATTCTTGTGCGCCTTGGGTAACTTGATTGTCATTACCGTTGCAGGTTTTTGGAAAGGGCGGGGAGCATTGGGGTGGGTTTTATGAAACGCTTCAACCAATTCCATACAGTTCACACAATCACATGCCTTGACCCAACTGTTCTCATAAGCTGGATAACCTTTCCAAGCCACAAGATATTGACCTGACTGGAAGGACTTACAGGATGCCAGGATGTTCTCCACCTCAGCCTCTTCTGCATCCTCAATGATGATCAGTTCAGGTTCCGTGGGGACTGTACCCTTGAAAGGTGACAGCTGGGAAATGTGGAAGATGGGATGCTGTTTCCAGTGAGCTGGAAGTTTCAACCAGAACGCACCATTGCCCAAGACCTCTTCCACCAAATGGGGGCTGGAACACTTACTCATGTATTTATGAGAAGGTGCTTGAATACGTAAATGGCGGGTATAAGCATAACATAGAAGCCCTCTGTTGTATTGTGACCTGGGAGCCGCTTATGATCTGTGAACCTCTTGTAGTCATCAATAGCTTTGGTGAGGTGTTCCCACACCAAGGATTAAGTTGACCTAATATGTTCAGTGTGATCCGTGGCAGCTTGGACCTCAGGCCAAAAGCAAGGTCCAACTGAAAATGAAGGATTGTAACCCAACGTTGCTTTGTAGGGCGAAAAACCTGTAGATGCGTGCATTCCATTGTTATAAGCAAATTGAGCGAGGGGAAGGTTATTGGCCCAGGTGTCCTGTGCGGCTGCAGCATAGCAATGCAGGTATTGTTCAAGGACTTGGCTGACTCGCTCAGTCTGTCCATCAGACTGGGGATGGTACGCTGTAGAATGGCAGGGGGATATTTTTAGGATACATAGGAGTTCACTCTAAAACCGCGCCATGAACTGTGAACCACAGTCGCTAATAATCTCCTGTGGGAAACCAAACATTGAGAACATGTGATGCACAAAAAAGCGGGCAGTATCCTCCAATGTAATCGCAGAATGGCAAGGAATGAAAAGGGAAAAATTTTGGAACGATCCACCACCACCATCACCACTGTGAACCCGTTAGAGCAGGGGAGTTCAACAATAAAGTCCACAGACACTGACGTCCATGGACCCTCCACCTGCTGTAAGGGGTGTAAAAGACCATTTCTACTGGGGCAGTCTGACTCAGCCTGAGCACAAGTAACACAGTCAGCGACCCAGGCCGGAACTTCTTTTTTCAACCTGCCCAATTGTAGGCCCATTTGATCAAATCAATGCATTTCTTAGTACCAGTATGACTGACCGTGGGGGATCATGATGTGCATGGAATACCTCAGTTCAGAAGGAGGGGGAATCCAAATGCGAGACCAAAAATAAATAAGTATTTCCTTCAATGAGTATAGGGAGTGTTTATGCTTTTGGCAAGATAACTGCTCGATCAGCTCCACGCCCTCAGGACAGGCCATTTGACTGGCTAAGTCCTGAGCAACTAACGAAGAGTTGGGGGCCAGAGCGACAGAAGAAATGACAGGGGGGACAATTGACAGGATTTGGGTGGTAGGAATCATAGTAACGAGATCCACTTTCTCCAGACCCCAGAACAGTGGGCGGGGCTGTGGCTGAGAAATTTGGGGAGTACATTGAGCGCACCTTTTATGAATTCATATTTGAAGTTGAAACTGCACAGAGCCCCAATAGGTTTGGGCTTGCCAATGTGCCAATTTTTGAGGTTTATAAAAGTACAAAAGGGCCTGGTGATCTGTTCAGACCGTTAATTCATGTTGGGCACCCTGTAACAGGTACCTCCAATGAGTTAAGGCCCATGCAATGGCTGCCAACTCCTTGTTGTAAATAGCTTAAGACTGCTCCATAGAGGTGAACTTTTGGGAAAAGTAGGCGACCAGGTGTTCCAAGCCATTGTGCTCCTGGAGCAACACTGCCCCCACAGCTACTGATGAAGCATCACATGAAATGATATACAGCTTGGTGGGATCAGCATGTTTCAAAATGGGAGGGGATACAAAGACCTCTTTAATTGATTCAAACGCCTGTTGGCATTTGGCCTTCCAGTGGAACAGTGCGTTTTTCCCTGTAAGGGGATGGAACGGGGCAGCAAGCTGGGAAAGTGATGGGAAGAATTTTTAAGAAAATGATGGTTCCCAAGAAACTCTGTAGTTGTTTCTGGGTAGTCAGGGTTGGCCATTCCTGGATAGCATCCAACTTATTGGGAGGGATTGCGTGACCATCTTTAAGAATAGGTTCCCAAGAAAGGTCATCTCCTCCTTATAGAACTCACACTTGAAAGCCTTGACAAATAAGCCTGCCTTATGTAAGGCGGTCACAACTGCTTCCAGGTCAGTAGCATGTTGTTTGGGAGTCGGTGAGTGAACCAGAATGTTATTAATATGCAACTGTGCAGGTAAACTGGAGGTCACCCAGTACATTGTCAATAATGTGTTGAAATGTAGCAGGAGCATTCTTCAGCCCAAAGGGCATCACACGGAATTGGAAAATGCCCCACTTCATTCAGATTGCTGTTAACCATTATTGCCCTTTCATTACCCAAACCTGATTGAATGCATTAATAAGATCCAGCTTAGAAAACACCCAAGATTTGGCGATTGCTTGGCTTATCATCTGTTCTAAAGGCAGGGGATAGGGATCAGAAACTGTGATTTTATTTAAGTGTCCATAGTCCACACAGAAATGGAGTGAACCATCAGCTTTTTTAGAGAAGATGATGGGAGACATGAATGGTGAGGTCTCCTTGAACAATAACCCTTTCTTCAACATATCATCCAACCAGGTGTTGAGTGCAGCCTCCTCCTCTGCTGTGTGGGGATACAACGGGCAGTTGATATTTACCAACTCCACCATCGTACAAAAACCACAGTCAAATCTAGTGTGGGGAGGCAAACGATCTGCCTTCTCAGAATTGAAGATGTTTTGATAGCGCATAAAACTTTCTGGAAAATTGGATGGTATGCCCATAGGGGAAACGAGGGATGTAATAGAACTGTGGACTTGAGCTTTCTTAAGAGTGTCAATTAGGGGGAATTCACATCCAGTTGATATTAGTGAACAACAGCATGTTAGACTCCAAGTAAATCTTGACATGTTGACGGCGCCACCATCCCACTCCTAAGATCACTGGAAACACCAAGTTTGGCATAGCAGAAATGCGGTCACAGAAGCTGAACTGGTGTATTGAAAATATGACTGGTCAGCATATCAGGTATGAGGTTTGGGAGGCTGATGACGCAACCATCACTGAAGGACCTGCATCAAGGGCAAGTTCCAATTGCTGGGCCAGTTCTACACTCATAAAAATGCCCGCGGCTCCAGTATCCACCAGGGACTCAAAGGAGATGTGATGGGACCCAACACTAACTTCATGGGTATTAAGAAGTAAGCGGAGTTCTCTTTAGTGGTAGTTGTGGATGAATCCAGTGATACCAAAGAGATGGTAGTGGGGTCAGGGGAAATCACTAGGCTTTTGTAGGGGGTAAACTCATTGCAAATTGGGATATCAGATTGTGCTGATATAGGCAGAATAGCCACGGCAACTATGGGGTATGGGTTTGAAGTTTTGAGTGGGGCTGGACTATTGTGGGCAGAGAAAATCTTCTTTTCAACCTGGTTCAGTTGAAAAGGAGGGACCATTGCTGTGCCAATATATATGAGAAAGGTGAAAATAGCAAAGAATAATGGTTGGTCAATTATATCAGGCAAACAGCAAGTAAGAACTAGACCTGGCCTGCCGGCCAAGATGCCAGAGCACCCGTATGGAAAACCAGAATGCCCAAGGCACTGCTGCTGGTATGACAAATATGAAACCAGAAAGGAGTTTCACCAATATCTGCCAGTGAGCCAGAATTTTGTACAGGCACAAAATAAAATATCAGATGAATATGGCTGTTAACCTAGAGGGGTATGAGAGTGCTGGTGGAAAGGGTGGTTTAATTTCCAACATATAAAAACTAAATTTTTTGGGGAAGGTTTTTAAAAGAAAATTTAAGGAAGAAAAATTGACTAACAATTTTTGCAGTGTGATGCAACTGATTAAATAGTAGTTGATTTAGAGGGGAAACAAGCTGGAAACAAGCTGGGATCAGGTCCCACAAGTTTGACCTAACTGGAGAATTGTTTGGGAATGGGGAACAGATAATTTAACTGGGAACTGATATTGAAGAATTTGGTGGCAGGCTGAGTCACTGTTGGTTTGATCTTGACATCCAAACCAGGGCTCAACTATATTTCTGATAGTTGGCGCAATAGCATTTAGCCCAATGAGCAGCAGAAATCCCCCAAGGCTACCCCATATAGGGGTAGGCCCATTTGGTTGGGAATGGGTTCAGGATGTCCAACCCGCCCATGCTCAGTTGCTGGGCTGTTCATTCGGTCAGTAGCATTGTATCAGGCGCAACACCCGATTTGCTATCAGGGAGCTTCAAACTCCTGTCAATGGTATCTAATGCTGTTATCTGCCTGTTGGGAATGATCCCCGATAACTTTGGGAGGGGGGTGATTTTTTTGATCATCGTGTTAACTGAATTGCAACCATTGGGTATTCCAGCCAATAGATCAGTCTTCATATATTTTTGACCATTTGAAATCTGAGCATTGGGCTGATTGCTGCTCAAATTAGTTCTGATAAATTTCATTTTGGCAATCTCAGCACAGATTTCACTGATTTCCTGTAGCAGTTCTGCCGAGGTGAGTGTGGGTACTGGAAGTGGGATCTGAAGCGGGAGAGCTATTATCCAGCGCTCATCTACCACATGAGCAGGATCGTCCTGAGTAATGAAGGGTACAGCCATCCTCTTCAGTGCCTTCTTACTCGAGAATGGGAAAATGGCCCAATCAACACCCAGAGGATGTTCCCCAGGACTTACGAAGCATCAGATAGTTGCTTAAATTTATGTGGTGCCTGGGCTAGTGGCCTCACCATTTTAGTTACTGCCTAACCCTCACTCATCCTGCATTGGAATATTTGGTCAAGTGGGTGGAAACGTTGTGATTTGGTCTGATTAACCATTTAATTACTCTATCTTATTTGAATCTTTACTTTAGATGAAGGTTTTGATCACTTGACCCTTGATGCTGATATCAATGTGTTGAATTGATTTATAAAAGCTTGCCTCAATACCAATGTTAACCCGCTGAATTAAGTTATAGTGGATCCCTTTGCCTTTGCACCCACCTTTTTGTATATGCTAGCAATTGATAGGATCAAATACTAATGTTGCACTATGGCCCACGCTAAGGTTTTACTTTCAAGATTTGGTCCCTTCCCACCCCACCAGCAATAACCTCTGAATCATTTATTATCAATTTACAGGGCTTACGGTGTCATAAATGGTTTCCTTTGTATTATATTTCCTGACTTGTCCTTAAGCCAGCTTAAAGACGATCGTTAAGGGTTACTTTCCCCTAAACGTTCCAAGCCAATAGTTCTACCATTTTCCATAGTAACCATTCACTGCTTGGCACTCTACAGTTTAGGTTACTATGATGGGGGTGGTAAATTGGAGGGGATCCTTTTTCTTTCACCCAGCTGATTACCGCTGCAAAAATAAAAAAACCTTTGGCAACGAGTTATTTATATTCCTAATTTTAAGGTTACTGTTACGTACCGTTCCCTTAAGTTTATTAGAAAGTCAAGCACCTTTGCAGCTGTACTTGAACGCCCAAGCGCCAATTACACCCGATACCTTTTCGGGATTAAACTGGGTTGACAACCTTACTTTTGCCAGGGATGCTATCCCCGAAGTAACTTTATCTTCCAGCTCCGGTAAGTTGCGTCCCCAGCTTTTTAAATGGCAGCCTAGCCCTCTCACCGATTTTCAGAAAAACCCTTTATCTTTTTGGCCCTCAATTTCTGCAAAAATTAGCTACCCAATGTTTACACTTTTTATGATCATTTTTGCCCTTGCGTGTGACATAAATATCCCGTCAATTTTGAGATATAGATGTATACCCCATATTCCTTAGACGCGCCTATGCGCTTTTAGATTTAAATCCCCCTCATCTTTATTCCCTATATGCGTCAAATCGTCGAAAGGGTTATTTATAATGCTATGCCTTCCATCGGTTTCACCCCAAAACTTCACCATTTTTTATTAGCTTATTAAATTTTTGACGAGCGGGCAAATTTTATAATCCCCCAACTTTGATGTAAGCCGGGGTGGGCCGGTAAACGAGCTGCAGGCTGCCAAAATAGAGTTATCCCACCCTAAACCGTAATACGGCGTATCGAAAATCATTCAGCAAGATTTAAACTTGAATAGTGGGTAGATTTTAGTTAGCACCCAAAACCGGTACAGAGCTTAGCACCAGCTCTTTAATACCGCATAGCTCATTAATCAACCCAAGCCTTATACAAAGCACACCTCTAAATATGGCTCACACTAGGCTAACGATATCTCAAAGCTGTCAAACGAACAGCCCTAACCTTCATAAGCCAGCAAAACGGGACATCGGGGGTGTTTTTAATTGGAAAATCATTACATCGACGTAGTAAACCTTATTCCATGATATTACATGTAAAGTGTTAACGGAACCAACCGAAAAAAACTACAAATCTATGTTTTATAATACCTTTCATAACAACCGAATTGCAACATGAAGCTTGGTTTAAAGAAACGGGAGATGAACAGATACTTAAACAACTTTTCGCTATACCTATATTTAATCAATATCTAACTTGATAGTACTTTGGATCCAAAACTCTCCAAGTAAAAAATGGGCGCTGGAAAAACCTGCGTTACCCTTCAACGAAGAAGGGTAAAACCTTCTAAAGTTTAAAGCAAAAATAAAAACTGCCGCTTGGATGGTCAAACAGGCTTTAGGGCTGCTAAAATGTTAGGGGTTAAGTGAAGCTTAAGTTTATCGGATAAAATAGTCGATACCGGATTAAAGGTCAGAGTACTAAATAGTAGCTAAAGAATAATCAAATTCAATAGCATCTGCCAACGCAACTCTCTATTTTCCCCCAAGTAAAGAAGCGGCCGTTCTATAATACCCAGATCTTACATTTGGATTATTTTTGCTATGGTGGATAAACGAGTAGAACTTTACGCTTATTAAAGTTGAAACCTAAAGAAGCACACTGGGTTTAAACAGGTGATAATGGTTTACCTTTTGAATATCAAAACCTCAGCTTAATAGCGTCCCTTTTCGGCCGTCGGATAAATTTAGGTTTTAAATTGGTAGTATAAACTGTGATAATATTTTAAAACGTTCCATCCCCCGGTCGGCTTGCCTCGGTTAAATAAAATAAAATATTTTAAAATGTTCATTCCGCCAATGACTTCAAGCTGATTCTACGCGTATACCGTTAAAGGGATCGATGGGCCATTTCATAGTTGAGGAATTGGAGCAAATAGCCAAAGTCGGTGAAGACAAGAGAAGTTTTGATTGGGTGATACTGAATAGCAATCCCCGTTTTAAATTTAATATACAAAAAAGGTTCCAATTATAATTAGGGAGCCGTTTAAACGCTATATATTCTTATTTATAAAACCGTAACCGAGCCAAAACTAACTCCCAAAGGATGTGGCGAGCCCCTAGCCATCAAAAACCTTGATCTCTGGTTTAATTGGCCACACTCGTATGGCACGTATCATTAAGATATGGTATATAGCTGATAGGTGGCATATTGGAGTTTAGCTGTCGGGAGACCAACCTTGACCAATAACGGTTAAATTTATCAGCTCGCTACCCGGTTTAACCCAGCTTTACTCTTCATAATTATTTATTGAACTATAACCAATCCTGTTACGGTATGTGGCTTAAGGTCAAATTTCATCGGGCTCATTGAAGAATGATTCCAATCGAATATTTTTTGGCTTTTAAGAGGTAGGCGACCATTGGTAAGTTTAAGGAGTAATTGAATCTGTCGAATCGATTGTTTAATCACCAAACCAATTACTAAAATTAATCTATCAGTTCAAGTTAAAATCACATTTTTTATGCCATATATATATAGCTTTTAGTCATATTCTTTTGAGATTAAAAAAACCTGCATGTTTGTTCTATCGTATAAATAAATTGTGTCAAGTTAGGTTGCATTTGGTTTAGTAGTTTAGGAGGAGATATATGGAATAAAATAATAAGATAAATATATCTAGTACTAAAAAAATAATAAGATAAATATACAGCTTATTATGACCATCTAGTACTAAAAAAATATACAACTTATTATCGAATAAATAAATACAATAGCTTTTAGGGTGGTTAACACTTTGGAAAAACTTACCACCACTAACCAGATATGCACAGGTTCAAATTCTGCAAATAGGCAGATTCGACACAGTATATCTAGAATTCTGCAAATAGGCAGATTCGACGCAGTATATCTAGAATTCTGCAAATAGGCAGATTCGACGCAGTATATCTAGAATTCTGCAAATAGGCAGATTCGACGCAGTATATCTAGAATTCTGCAAATAGGCAGATTCGACGCAGTATATCTAGAATTCCGCAAATAGGCAGATTCGACACAGTATATCTAGAATTCTGCAAATAGGCAGATTCGACGCAGTATATCTAGAATTCTGCAAATAGGCAGATTCGACGCAGTATATCTAGAATTCCGCAAATAGGTATATCAGATTCGACACAGATTATATATCTAGAATTCTGCAAATAGGCAGATTCGACGCAGTATATCTAGAATTCCGCAAATAGGCAGATTCGACACAGTATATCTAGAATTCTGCAAATAGGTAGATTCGGCACAGTATATTTAGGTTAACCCACCATGGATAAAAAGTGATTATTAAATAAGGTTCGGTGGAAAATTGCGACCCGATTTAATACTCGCCATCGAAAACCG
Source organism: Massospora cicadina (assembly GCA_022478985.1). Lineage (NCBI taxonomy): Eukaryota > Fungi > Entomophthoromycota > Entomophthoromycetes > Entomophthorales > Entomophthoraceae > Massospora > Massospora cicadina. Next base: position 35,908 of record JAKSZP010015114.1, read on the forward strand.
ATTTGGGATCATCCCAAACTGAGCGAACGATTAAAATATTGACGGATGGTGGACTTGTACTCTCCAAGTTTGGGGTTACCAGTTATTCCTCTTACCTTGCTCATTTTAACCTCTACCCAAGTCACTATTGATTTAGCTCAGATCCACATCTCACATACGCCCGCATTTACGCCGCTCGCTCCACCCCGATGTTGCCCGCCCCCAACGATGAAAAGGTTGAGCCAGCCCTTGACCCTGCCCAACTACCTTTACCCGAGACTTCCGTTTCGGCTGTGGGTGGCAAGCGAGTTAATTCCCCAATTCAAACCTTGACTCCTCCGCCTGCAAAAGAGAGTCCTCATAAAGGTATTCCACTTTTTTAAATTGGCTAAGCTTCCCGTTTAGCCAAACCGCCTAAATCCCGAAGCGGCATCCGTTTTAAAAATATGAGCCTGAAGGGCCTTTTTTCATTCTTGTTCTGCTTGTCCGATGTCGAGAAGGGGAAGCCTAGCGAAAAAGAAATCGCTCCAGCTTGTGCCCCTCCTCCCACCGCTCAAACGGCGCCCTTAGCGGAGGCTGTCCCGGAATCTAAATCAACGGTTTCTACAACTAAGCCTCCCGTCGAGGATCTGATTTATTCCGCTTCACCTGACGCTTCCAACCCAGCCCCGTCGGTTGCCCCCGAGCCTATTCCTGAAGCGGCAACCTCTTTGGTAGCTTGCTGTTTTTTTCTTAGCTGACCTGCTAGGCAAACAAAAAGCACCTGCTTCCTGCCGTCTCTAAAGCGCACGCGGGGAGGAAATGTCTGGTCCTTGATCTTGACGAGACCCTCGTTCATAGCTCCTTTAAGGTACCCGACCCTTGAAATCTAACTTCGGTAGCTTATCGAGCACCCCGACTTCGTCGTCCCAGTTGAGATCGACAACCAGATCCACAACGTTTACGTGGCGAAGCGGCCCGGGGTGGATGAGTTCCTCCGAAACGTGGGCGAGCTCTACGAGGTGGTGGTGTTTACCGCCAGCCTATCGAAGGTGGGTGGTTAACTTTCAGCTGACCCCGTAGTACGCCGACCCGGTCCTCGATATGCTGGATACGCGCCAGGTCATCGCGCACCGGCTCTTCCGCGAGTCGTGCTACAACCACAACGGGAACTACGTCAAGGTACCTACCGCTTCAACCAATATTGATCGCGAATAGGATCTGTCCCAGCTGGGGCGGGACCTGCGGCACACCATCATCATCGACAACTCCCCGACCAGCTATATCTTCCACCCCGCTAATGCCGTCCCCATCACCACCTGGTTCAACGATATCCACGACGTGGAACTTGTGGACCTGATCCCCTTCCTGGCCGACCTCTCCAAAGTGGACGACGTGACGAAGGTGCTTGACAACTCACTGGAGGGTCGGCAATGGGTTAAGTTAAGCTACCTTAAAGCGTAACTGGTTTCGCCCCTTGAGCGTGTGAGCTCTCCGACCCCCATCTCTCCCCAATCCTCCCCTCTAATCTCCCCTAATTCCAAGTTGGTACGTTTACCCGCGACCCCAAAAAGGCTCCCGGTGGGGCGATACCCCCTTAACCCTAAACTTTGATCCGGTATTACCGCCCACGGGTTCACTATTAGGCTTGCGGTGGGCTCCGGGTCGCCGGGCGCACCAAACAACGTCTTCTAACCTCTTTGGCCACCTCGCCGAATAAATCTGGGCGGGGGGTTGCCAGCCGTTCAAGCTAGCCCCGTTTTTTCCGGTGCGTATCTTTCCAAGCTGGGGCTTTATTAGATTATCGTAGCTTAGGGTATCGTGGCCTATAAAGTTTAATACGGGGAGCGGTGATCTGGTAAACTTTGCTTTTAGATGGTGGGGTGCGAACCCCGAGCGAGGGTCGCATTTGTTTTAGTTTACAGGGACGTTCCATTTATCTAGATTCTCGGCTACGTTAACCGCCAACCAGTTTAAAGTTACCGTTAAACCGACCGGGTATCCGTCCCGCCCTGACGTCTGGTTGGGATTTGTTTTAGTTTACGGGGACGTTCCATTTATCTAGATTCTCGGCTACGTTAACCGCCGACCAGTTTAAGTTTACCGTTAAACCGACCGGGTATCCGTCCCGCCCTGACGTCTAGTTGGGATTTTTGGGTGGGCTGCACTAGTCAACCCCCGATTAAAACTTGGGTTCCGGTTGGCGTCAAAGTTTTACCGGCGGTTCGGGGGTTCCCCTTACGGGTCAAAGCTCGTCAGTGTATAGGTTGGTTCGGCCATCCACGTATTAAATTAGTTCGGGGTCTAAGTTTACCCCGCCGTCAAAATTTTTTCGGGGGTTAAAGTTGGGCTCCGTACAGGGGTTGTAGCTTGTTGAGGGTGGGTTTATTTAGAGGTTAAAAGCTGTTGTAAGTGAAAGAATTAAAAGGCTGGATGTTCGGTAGCGAGCTTATTAACCACCTGAGCCTTGGGAATTGATCAGCCAATGCAAGTCCCGCTTCACACTATCCTGTACCATGACCTTGTATTGCCGGTACGCGGCAAGTAGTTTAAGGGGTTGACGGCGCAGAGATTTCGAATATCTAGTTGGGTAAAGGATACTGTACGCGACAATTTAAAAGTCGAGGGGGTTTAAGTTGACCCCGCTAACTAGGCAGCCGGTATAAGCTCCCGTAAAGCTTTTTTCTAGCCGATGGCCAAGCCGTTTATCGGTAGGGGGTTGAAAAAAGCTAAAATTTTAACCCCCACCGGTACCCCATAGAACCGCTTGTCGGGAACCGAATGGAAGCCCCCTTTACTATCTCCTATAACTTTCCAAACCCCGAGGTGAACCCGTATTGGGCCAAGGACCCGTACCCCACATCTAAGTTGGTTAGGTTTAAATCCAACTGAAATTTCAGATCTTTGATGGGTCGGGTAGCTAGCTCTTTTAGCACTAGTTTAACCCAAAAGGGGGAGCCGCCACGCATCACTGGGTAGCCACTGGGTAGCTAGCCTGAATGGTTAAAATAAGGGGTTATAGGTCGGCTTTTATCGGTACTCGGTAAACTAATTTGATCCTTAAGGTATACCAACGTATAAACTTGATCTAAATGTTGTTCTTTATGCAATGGGGAGTTAAACTTGAAGGCTGTCACCGAACAAGCTTGGGTTCGGAATTTAAATTTGGTTGGTTGTGGTTGGTTAGGAACCAATTGGTTAAAATTGGCTAGCGTTGTAGTATACTAGCCCTAAAACCCCATAAAATACTAATGTAGAAAACTGTTTTATGGTGCTCCATCTTTTGGATGGTTCAGCTGGAGGTTTTTTAATGGCAATATGATGTACAACTATAGGTTAAAATCAAGATGGCGAGCAGGTTAGATCAATGAAAATAGGAAAACTTATTAGTAAGAAGTGCATTTTTGTTAGTACTCAGATTATAGAATAACCCTGCTATTGCTCAGTTTAAGCTTGCACCTTTGCCAGCATATATAAACCAAATATGGTTTTTATGATTTAAACTTTATGGGTTTGTTATATTGAATAGACTGGATCTAGCTTATATTATCAGTGTTTTGGTAGCAAGCCAAATAGTAGATATGATAATGTTAGTAAAATCGGCTTTGCGTACTGAAGAAATCCATCATGTTTGGCAACCATCAAGATCTATCTTCACGTTAGCATTATAAGGTTCCAGGACCCAGCTATCAAACTGGGTAGAACCCTGCATCCCTTTAGAGCTACAAGGGGGGCCAATCCCAAGGCACTCCCCCCACCCATCTCTCAGATCTAGGGCCTACCCTGGATGAGAGATGGGCAGCAGCTGCCCCACCTTGTTTGCCTCCTTAAACCTCAATGCAACTCTCCAAGCCACTCCAACCATCATTTCAGAATCAGCAGAACACTGTCTAAAAATATTAACCAGATCCATATAAATTTCAGAACCTCTCTTAATATGATGGTTGCAGGGGTTAAACCCCTTACCAAACAGAAAGCATGCTAGTTGCACCCACCATTGGAAAAGATTTGATACCGGGTATCCCCCAGTGCAAAAGCTTTACCTACCAAATCCCCCCAACCTTTGACCTTGGGCACTAATTCCAAGCTACATGATTTAATCTAGGCAGGCTAGGTAACATTAGAGCCAGATTTGATGCTTGAGTTGAGGATTGAACTTGCTAGCTGATCAATCAGCACCGTTTCCCATTATCAAAAAATGGGCTGATCATATTCCAAAGCTTACCTATTGAGAATAAGGGTTTCCAGTTAAGCTATCCTCGTCAACCCAAGCCTCCCTTCCCATCATTCTAACCTTAAAAGCTCAGCACTACTCTCACTCTCAATTCGTTCACTTTTGGTCAAATCATAGTTTGAATTTAGTAAAAACAGCTCCAATCATTGTCACTCTATTCAAGTTTCCTATGTTGATGCGTTGATGCCCGCTGCCCCTATATGGGGCAGTGGCGCACCACCTCCTAATGTTTTTCAGCCATTGCTGAAACATGCTCAGGCTGGATTGGCTAGTCCTCTGAATTCTTCAGCATTATGTCCTGCCTAAGGACCTAGCCTTATATCTCACCTGAACCCAGGTGGTGCCACACTGACCCCTTGTGCTCCCCCAGAGCAACATGCAATTCAGCCTTCAGGTTGAATATAACAATTTGTTCCCCTATTCAGAGAGCAATTATTGAATTAGCCCAGGCTGTTATGCAGCCTGCAGGCTTCATCGACTTCTGCCCCTTCAAGGGGTATTTTGAACTTGGCTTTTAAGTGAAGCTGATGCTGCAGTAGCAGCTACCATCCCCCTGGTGTTCTGGGAACCCCCCTCCCAACTACTCATACCTGGTTGCCCACTGATACCTCCCTTGTGGTTCAGTTCTCAGGCCTCCCTACCCACCTACCACCCAAAATTTTAGTTAAATAAATTATCACCGGATTATCAGAATATGGTTCAGATCCCATGGTACAATTCATGGTTCCCAATGGAGCCACTCACCTTGCAGGCCACTGCACCTTCATGACTATTTATCTAGTATCAACAGAAATAGCCCTCTCAATCGCATCTTGCACCATTATCCCCTCTGCCCCAGACCATAGTTTTTGGGCTCAAGTGGATGGAGGGTGCACCATTTTTCCTACCTGGTTTGAACTGGACCATTTGAAATGTCGCTGCCCCTCCATCTCATGAGCTATGGCATCTACACCTGATTCTATGTATGATAAACCCATAGCTGATCCAATAACATTTTTCAAATAGGGCACTATCCTTTCCCCCCTCCCCACAAAGTGGTAGCCATAGCAACCACTGAATTGACAAACCAAAAATTACCTCAAAGAACCTCTTCTCCTGAACCTACCAATTAGGAGCCAGAATGGACTAAAGTAAGTTCAAAAACATCCTCCCAGCCAAAAGCAACAGATAACCCATATGCAAACAACCCAATTAAATTCAACCAAAATCCATGGGATTATTTGGTTGAGGTTGATGAATTGGGCGAGCTTATACCTGAATCCAAATGGGTTGGGCCCCCTCCATTTGAAATGTACCTCAATACTGATTATGCGGCCCAATTCCCAAAGCGCCATTATGAATCTTGCCCTGATGCCATTCCATTCAAAGGTGACCACCGACTAACTGAAGAGGCAGTTGCCTTCCTAAATGTCACCCAACCCATAAAGCTGTTGAAAATCAGTTGCAGTACTGGCTATGGGCCTAACCTCCTATCCTACCTAGTACATGCTTCCAAAACAGAAAAAGACCATCTCCAATACTATCAGGTGGCAAATTCAGCGATTCAAAAAGTTTCATTGGTCACAAAGTTTGGCCCAAAGACCCACATTACCCACAACAACCTTGAAACCATTGTCACCCTACCTAAAGTAAGCCTTGAGGCGGAAAAAGCACTTGCAGACTGTATTTCACCCTCCTCATCGCACACATTGAGTTTTAGGCACCCATTTGTTATCTTGACCCCCATTTCCATGATGCGCCCACACCATTGCTATCAGCTTTGGGCCACTACATGTTTACAAAAGATGGGGAAGAAGAGCCTCATGATCCCCCTTCACCCCCCGCCATAGATGGATAGCAGTTTCTGCTTATGATTTGGTTGGCGTGTTTTATTTGAATTTTGCATCAGTTTGAGTGGAACCATCCATCTCATTGACTTTATGATATTTTAAATTTTAGTTTTAGCTCCTTTGAGCATCGGTAATATCCATTAACTGGTTGTCTTGCCTCATTTAAATAAAAATTACCTTAAAAGCTCATCACCTTTCCTATGGTAGAGTGTTAGGTTATTTCATTAATTTATACCAGTAGAAACTATATCCCAAAAGGGCCGATTTGATATCATTTGCCACCATTTATATAAAAAAGTCCACAAGTTTTGTGTTCCCAAAGTGGATAAAACCTAGGGTCACATTTGATGGCCTCAAGGATATAGGAACTCTTTGGTGCTAGTTTAGCTCAACTATTGGAAACCCCAACTCCACCATGACAAGGACCCCTTCCCAATCTCCCCCATCCAATTTTGAAGCGGCGCAACTGGGTAGTCTGTGCCTACCGTTGTGGATGCTGAAGCAACCACATTCAGAGGCCAGTTTTCTCCTAGCATGCTGTCCCCCTAACAAGTTTTATGTTTGTATGGGTTTGTTAGGTTACTAGGTGTAATATAGATCTTGGGTACAATTCTACCATCAGAATTCATTTAAACTCTGTTTGGGTCTTTATACGCTCATTTAAAAATTTATTAGTGTGATGCTAATCTTGTAAAAATTTTAATAGCTTTCAAATGATACACTCTACAACTAAAAAATGTGAAAAGTCTTAAGTAAAAATATAGTTGGGAATAGATTTAGTATATTTCATCTTCTTTACATCTTTGTTAATGTAAAACCTAGTTGAGCTCTGTAACTAATATTATTATATAATGTCAAATTTGTTATATTCTTAACTGATGGTAGCGCTAAGTAAGCGTGTAATCAATAAAAAACGTGTAGAGCTACTAATGATTTTTAGAGCATAATAAAATTGATATTATATTTCAAAGGCTAAACCCTTCAAAGGATACACAAATACTAGTTGCTAGTGCTCCATAGTTATCTCCTAGTAGAATAATATCACTAGAGCAAATCCATTGACAAATTATGTGATTTTTGTTAAGGTGAATCTATGCTAAAAGGCAGGTAATGTCTCCTAGTAAAATAAGGTAAATTAACATATTATGCAAAATCTTTATACAATTTAATCCAGGGATATTTATAGCTTAGATGGTGTTATGATTTTTGCCCATATTCCCAGCCAACTAGATTACCAGGAATCTCTAGGGGATTATTCCCTAATGTGAGGTGAATTGGAAATCAGTTGACCCTGATTTTGGGGTAACTATGTTTGGGGATTTTAGGATATTCGCCTGGGTCAGATCCATTGGGGATTGATCCAGATGAATGCTTGAGATCTCGTTGGGCAGAGTTGCTGATGAAATAGGGGCATCTGGTAGTGATTAACTATCAGGTGTACTGATTGGAATTGGTTGGGTTTCATCACCAACTGATGAGAAATGTAAGTAGTAAGTTGCGAGGCAAGTGATGCCACCTGCAAAAAGCAAATCTTTCAGTTGGTTCATGACCTGCTTTAATGGGTAACAAGTCCCATTACCTAAGCAGGTCGCTTGCCAAATAAAGTTGGTTTGCTTGAATTGAGAGGAAAACGTTATGGACATGTTTTAGACTCTTTCCATTTTAGGTCTTGAGGATGTCCAATGACAGAATCCTAGCCAGGATGGGGAATACCATCACTGCTGAGACGAGGATGGGTGATTCAATGGCAACAGCTGCCGTTTTATCAAAGAGGTGTCAACCAATGGTTAGACGGCTGAATCCCCACTATAAATTCCCTAGAATTCATTTATAATAAAAACAGTTAGTTAGTCTACAGTATATACAAGTCTATACAGTATATAGTAGATACACCAGTGTAGTAAAATCAGTCAACATCCATTTGTTCTATTCTTTCTCAGAGATATTATTGCTGTGTGCAATAATTGGGAGACTCTTTAAGGAAAAGTTTAAGGATATTAGCTGGGATCCAGAGAAGAAGAGGAATCAAATCATGGATTGCTGCTGACTGTGTGTTGAACAGGAGAAAATGTCAATGAGAATCTCAGGTAAGAATGTGTTAGATAGTATAAGGGAACAAATCCCTATTTTGAGACATCACAAGTATTTTGAGCAGAGATACTAGCTGAGCGTTGGGCTGAAAATTAGGACTTCCATTCAACTACAGATAATAGTTGTCATACTATTATCAACCAATTATATTAACTATCGTACAACGCGGACAAATTTCATAAAAACTGAACATGTGCAAGTAATAAGTTTATAGGGGTTATTGGCTGATAATAATCAAAATCCATAAATTTTTACAAAGTTGCGCTCATACGGGGGTGTAGTTGAGTAGAAGAGATTAG
>JAKSZP010015115.1:0-44213 GCA_022478985.1 Massospora cicadina
GGGAAAAGGCTTGCTGATGGTTCTTTTACCGCAAATCCAACAATATGATTGACGGACTTTAATCACCATTCATATGAAAATAACAAAAATAAACAAATACTAAAAGTTGTTTAGTTTTAAAGAGGTTTATTAGGAGTCACGTGGGGGTAAAAAGAGAATATATATAATAAATCAATAGTATTTAAAGCCTTGATGCTCAACGTTCAGATATCTTGGGGGATTTCAAATTAAGTAAAATGTAAAAAAATATTTGAGGTGGGTCAACCTTGGGACAGATATACCACACCAAGAATTTTCTAGCCAGTACAGGTTTCAAACTCAAAACCTGAACTAGGGCGAAAAATTAGGTAAATGTAATTTTAGCCTATTGAAGCTCAGAAAACTCGCTTCACTTAGGCTGAACAATAAATGGGGAATTATGGTTAGTTAAGATCTACCCATGTGGTAATAATTTGATAATTTAAGCCAAACCTCATTCAATAAAATTATTTCACCTTGGGGGACCCCCACCACGCCTATAAAAGGGGTTGGTCCCCGCATAGGTGCTTGAATGGACCTGGTCATGGCTGGGGGTGTACCATCCAATGGACGCCCCATGGTCCACTTCATGGTCAGAGTAACCTGACTGCTGGATATTGGTTTAGTTGCCCATTATGTATTTAAATTCATGTTACATCAATTTTCAGGGTTACACTGAAAATCATCCAGGGTCTTTTGTGAGATATAATCATCATCTATAGTTAAATCAGACTTATTTTATTGGGGACTTGTAAATGTCTGATATTTCCATTTTTAGCCAATTTTACCTTGAGACATTCATATATTGAATCCTGGGGGGCAGATTTCTGACACTGGATGAACCATTCTGAGCACGTTTTCCCACAGGATGGAAAACGCTGGGTGGGGTTTCGCCGCTGCCCCACATGGGAGCAGCTGGCAGAGAATCTGAGGTCATCAGGAAGTGAATGGGGGAGGTAGTTGCAGGCTAGAAGGCTTACTTGCTTTTTACTTTCAATTAAAGTTGCTCAAATGTTACTTCTGAGTGGTAAAAAAAGTTTTTTATTTTTTAATTTTTATATTTTTAGCCAAATATATATAAACACTTTAAATTGATATAAAAAGCCAATTTTCTTATCTAAAGTCACATAATCTTAGAATTAAAAAGTTAATATGGTAGTAGTAAGTTTATAGGCACCCACTAAAAACCATATAGTAAGCTTAATGAATTATCTATTCTATAGCCAGGTGGCAAGCATCTTTATTGATAATATTTCAGCTAAAAATTTGGTTTTGTTTAGTTAATTAATAGGTCTAATAAGTTTGTTTTACAAGGGTGGTTAGCATAACAGGGTATGTCCTGCTACCAATCTGCTGTAGGTTTGAATTATAACAAGAATGAACTTATACTGGTAAGAGAACTTATTTACTACCTCCTTCCTTATTATCACATATCAAAAAATGCATAATAATGAAGAGAAAGAAATGTAAATGAAAATAGGTATTTTCAAAGCAGGGTGAAACCTGTAAACAATCTGGTGCAGATTTTTTTTAAAAAGCATAAAACTCATATTATCTAATATAAAACATTGTTTCCTCTCATCCCATATTAATTTTATTTTATTTTATAAAGGACAAATGTAGAAATGTATATTAAATTAAAGGAAGAAAAGGTGGATGCATATTAGAGTAGTTCTACTAACACTAGTTTAAATTTATTGTGGGGAAGGCTGACCAGGGGATGGACACTTACAAACGTAAACACATAAGAAAACAAAACTTAGTAACCGGGAAGGCACCCCAGAGAAGTGATGCTATCTCTTGTTGCCAGCGGGGACGCCACTATGGGGAGAGGAAGGGGACGTGTGAAGGGGCCGTAGCTACTATTAAACACATGTGGAGGAAGGGGTCCTAGTTGATAAAACAAACTGGGAACCAGGAGGAGACTAACTGACGGCGAGGTGGTGGGAGGTGCCCAAACATCATGCTTAAAAGTGGTCCACCAAATGGGACCGAATTCTGTGGACAGCTTCTGGGAGGGTGGGGGTGGAGCCTGCGATGGCATCCAAGACAATCGTGTGGATAGTCCACATGGCGATTGCAACCACCAGAGCACGGAGGGAGGGTGGAAGGGGGGAAACCATGGATAGAGCAAACATTTCCCTAGACAGACCGAAGGGATATGACTGATCCTGGCAAAGCAGACGTTGAACCTCGCGCCATATCGCTTTAGAGGTAGGGCACTTCTCCAGGTGGTGGAACAGCATTCCATACTGGCCACACATGACACAGGATGAGTGTAAAGCATTAGAGCACTCAGCTGTACAGTACACCCATATCAGGCAGTGCCACACATGGAATCAGATATGAGGCAGCAACAGGGGGTGGTGTGCATATTTCCAAATAGTCTTCTGGGTCTTAAGGGAATAAGGGATGTCCTTCATGTCCAGGTAGTCCACCTGGGATAGGACATGGGGCCGTGTGGGGATCAAGCCATCTTGAATGGGTAGCACCTGTACCTCCTGTGTGTACCAAGGAGAGGGGCAGCCTCTCTGGGCTGTGTGTCCACAAATACGGATTCTCCACTCAGCGCTCCACATGGAGAGGAGGATTCGTTTGAAGTGGGTTTTAGTACCGTGAGGACCTGTGGCTGATGGGTGAAAAGCCAGATATTTCATCAAGGAGTGAGGGTTCGATGGATTATTAAGGCCCAGGGTGTGGGAGAAGCTGTAGCGGGCTGCGCAGGACCAGTGTTGGGAGGGGAGCATAGGTGCGGTGATGGCCGCAATCCAGGTGCCCAGGATCTTGTCCACATGGGCTTTAAAGTTGAGCAGGCCCATGCCACCATGACGACGAGGGCCAAAAATGACCTCAAGCTTCACTGGCGGTGGGCGGCCTGACCTAAGCCACCCTTGTAGAAGGGCATACATAGATTTGAAAAACTCGAGGAAAAGGGGATGGAGTGGGCTCCAAACCAGACTTTGGAGAGGAGCATAGAGTTGGCTAAAACAACCCTGCCAGTAAGTGAAGTAGGGTGGGCTCTGAGAGAGGCGATTCGCTTCGTCACGTTGTCCAGTATATGGCACTCCATTACTGCTGACGCGTATCCACCTGCCTCCAACCACACGCCCAGATGGCGTACCGGTCCTATGGTAGGTCATGGCACGAAGGGGAGCACAAGTGGGGCGGTGTGGGGTGAGCAGGGAAGGCGAGAACATGTGCGAGCAGATGGGCTGGGCTGGCCACTGGTCGCTGGGGCCCAGCAGGTTAGATACTGACCAAGGAGGATGATTTCGGTTTTGGAGACATTCAGTGCAGCGTTACTTGCCTGGGAATACTCCTAGATGAGAGCTTCAAGCGCGCGTGCATCTTGATTAATAGACACCCTGACCACACAATCATCTGCAAACGTCATCATTTTGACTGGGGCTTGGCCTGGTGCATGGACCCCAATGAGTAGGGCATTCACGTTTCAAAGTAATGGGTCAAGGCTGAAGTTATATAAGAGTGGGCTAAGGGGGTCCCCTTAGCGGAGGCCCCTTTTAGCGGACTACTTCCATGAGGAAGCCTGGGCCACGCACTGCCATTGTTGCAGAATCCGTAAGCATCATCACCCAGCTGATGAAGTGAGGTGGTAAGCGGAATTAGTTGTGGCAGGCCCTGAGGTATTCCCAGTTTACTCTATCATATGCCTTCTGTTGGTCCAAGAATACTAGTGCCCCAGAGGTTGTGGACTGGCATGCGTTAGCCACAGAGTGCACATTGTCCCAAATCGACCTTCTGGGTATGAAACCAAATTGTTCTGGGGAGATGGTGGCAGAATCTACAATCCCTAGACGATTAGCCATGATTTTAGTTAAAATTTTTGTATCTGTGTTAGTTAGAGAAATGGGGCGCCAGTTGGCTAGGTCTAGCTTATCCCCTTTCTTAAAGAGTGTGATGGTGAAGGACTCTTGCCCTCTGGTAGAAGGCGCATATCCAGAAGGCTCTGGTTAAGGGACGCAAGCAGAGGTGGGGATAAATATATGAAGTACTTCTTATAGAACTCATACGGAATGCCATCAGGGCCTGGGAATTTCCGTTTTGGTGCATCGTGGATGGCGGACCAGAGTTCATCCAGAGTAATCAAATTTATCAACTCTGGGTATTGGAAAAATGGTGCGGATGTGGTGCTATTAAAAATTTTGCTATTTCAGCCAACTGAATTGGATCGGATTGGTATAACTTGGAGTAATACTTTTATATTTTGATTGCCACTTTGGCCAGTGTATCCACGACAGAATGGTCTGACCTCCTCACCTATGTGCAGGCTACGCTCTGGCGAAGTGAAAAAATCATTAACAAAATAAGTGGAGCACGTGCCACCCCTGTAATGTGTTTGGCCCTGTACTAAACATAAACTTGATGTTTGTGTTGTTTTTCAAGCGCGTTGAGGTGGGCGGCTGCTTCTGCCCACTTCTGGCCCCATGTAGGGCTGTAGCCCATGGCTGGGATGTTGGACTCCAGGTGTGTCAACTCTGCCAGAGCGCGCAAGATGATGGCCAATGTAGCTTGTGAGTATTGAGAGGAGAGGATGCGAGCGTGGCGGATAGTATCTGCTTTGAAGGCTGACCATGTGGAAATTGGGTCCACACAAAACGGTTTAATAAACTCTTTTGCCAAAGTTGCTGATTCCACCCATGTGGAAAATCATGCAGCATGAGTTTGGGTGGGCGGAGTTTGCACCAATGTGGAGCCCTAGCCACTGTGATGGGTAAGTGGTAGGTTATTGAGACCAGCCAGTGGTTGGAAAAATTAATTTTTATGTGTGGAAGTGGGAAATATGAGATCAAAATTTTCACTGGCATGAGGATAAGGTCAATGCGGGACATGGACCTTAATTGGCCGTTGTGGACATGGGGGCGCATCATGTTTTTGAGCAGCGGGGCTTGCCGCAGCAGCGCATCTATTAACCCAAGGGTGGCCTTTAGAACGCAAAGTTCTACATGCCCCTGGGGGTGTGGGAGGAGGAAGGCCAACAGTCCGTGGGTGTGTTTAACCAACAGTTCATGTCACCAACTATGAAAGGGTCAGGGGGTAATGGAAGGGATTTGACCAGTGAGAATAATTCTCGACGCTCTCATGCACAGGTCAGGGCATAAATGTTGACAATAGTGTGCGCCACATCAGCCTACAAAAATGTAACAATGAGGACTCAGCCATCGAGGAAGGATTCAGATGATAAAAATTTAAAAAATTGTTTTCTGAACAAGCACCCCGCAGTGCTCAGACCAGAAGGATAGGGAAGGGAGGAGCATGGTTTTCAAAGCGTCCTCAGAACCTCGCAGACAGTGGGACCCCTGGATGGCCAGGATGTCCACGGGTAAATTTTTTTGTAAAAAGCTCAGTTAACTAGCCCAGGACGGCGAGGCCTTGAGTCCAGTGATATTCAACGTCCCTAAAGTGAAGGCTTCCCCCATCGTACCTTAGGTGTGAGGGGTGGGCACCCAGGCCCACCAGCCTCCTCTAGATCCCCATGGGCCTTCATGGCGGTGCAGGTGTTTGCATCAACACTTTCAGAAGATTTGTTAAATTTTAGCAGAGAGGTTGTCATTGGCTTTTGCCTTCGCTTTTGGTTTCCCCGCTGTTGAACAAATTTTTTGTGGTGTAGACAAGTTTGGTGCACCAATGTTCAGGTCAAAAAAAATTTCAGTAGGTTGGAGACCAAATCAGTTCCAATCAGGGCTTGATTGCAAAGTTCAGGTGAGATCAAGTCATCCATCAAATCCTCAGATTGGGTGGCCCAATCAGCTTGGGCATCCCAATATGATTGGTTGAGGGATTCCCAAGTTGCTTCTGCCACAAAGGTTTCGATGTCCTCCTGGTGTTGGGAGTGTGGGATAGCAGAGGCGACCTTGGCCGCTTCCTTGGCCGCGGCCCTGCGGGCCTGTTTGGCCTTCTTTTGCTCTTGAGGTGAGACAGGCTTTACTAGTAAGTAGCAGCCTTGTGCTCCCCACGGGAAGGCCTCTTTGGTACTGGTGGTTGGTTCATAGTGAGCCTCTTCATTGGCCATTGTCGCCGAGGGGTGCTCTTGGATTGTGATGCCCTCCTTTGTGGGGCATGCATGTGCCTTATGGACGAATGCATCACAGTGGGTGCAGATGGGGGTGCGCTGTCTATGGTTACTCGGAAAGGGTGGGTGGTATGCCCTTTAATATTAATAAAAGTGGAGTGTGGGATCTGGGTTAGGTCCTTCACAATCTCCTTGGTTGGAGTCAGAACTGCAATGGCTTTGCCAGTGCACAGGTGTGACATCAGAGTAAAGCGTTGCATCCCAAAGGATTGTAAATTCTGTATACAGTGAGACCAGCTTTCAGGTGCTGCTCCAGAATGGCAGCTTGACTGTAGTGGGCAAAAAGTTGACTGTGAGGAAAATTTGTTTGGATTTTGTCCATCTGGTGCGCTTGATTTTGATGGCCCTCTGCCCTTTTGGGAGGTCAATCACTACACGCACCGCAGCAGCTTCATCTGCTGCCTCCTTGTTTTTGAAACCAAGATCCAGCCAATTGAATGACATGGAGTGAGGTGCGACGTACACCACGGTCAGTAAATGAGTGTGCACATCACCACAAAAATTTTCCCACAATGCTGTTTGTTGCATATCCATAAACACCCAGACTCTGTATTCCATTAACAAGAGTGGTTGAGAGTGCGGTGTGTAGATGTACTGGTTACATCGCGCCTGCCAAGCGAGGATTTCTGGGGAAATAGTAACTGCCAGTTTTTATTTTTATCTAATCTGCCGGTTTCTCTGGGGCATTTTCAAACTTTGGAGGTCGCAAGTCTACCACCTGTGCCTCTTACCTTACTTGCCCAACTGCTCCCTGACATGGGTGCAGACTAATCTCCTCTTTGAGATTATCAAACTAAATTCAGACTTGAATTAAATAAGTTCCAAAAGTGATTGCAACAAGAGAGAAAAGTATAATCTTCTTCTGCTAACACTGGTTAATTTCTTTAAAAAAGTTAGTTTTTAAGCAATTATGGCTATTTAGCTGATTTTATATTAATGTACCGGCTGAGTAGTTGATGATTATCTTTAATATAAAATCTAAAACAATTAGTTTATAAGTTATCTGATAAATCCTTCAAAGCCCAGGGATATATATTTCATTTAGCATGTCTTTATGTTGGGCAGCCCTTCTAAGCTTGGACTTCTGTTTTACAAAGCTTTTTGTGATTTTCAATTTTATTTATAACGTCATACTTTAGATTTTCTTTTAGCAATGCTAGCCAAAATATAAGCAATCAGCTTGCTTAAAAGCCTTTTGGCCCCTGAGTTTGTTTTGCAGCTAATTAGAAAACATTAGTCTAGCTTTTCTACAACCACCCTGATGATAGCAAATTTGGGGGAACTCAGAAAATTTTGAGATTAAAAATATATTATCCAATTCTCTGATACTAATTATTATAATAGATGATTTGATGCCCATTAAATCAAATCTAATCTGTATATATAGTTATTATAAAACTTAAAACACAAATCTTAACCAATAGAATCACAATTAAATTAATCCCCACTGATGAGCTTACCATAAGTTATTGTTGTAAACTGATTCCTTGAAGCTTCAACAATGTGTGTTAGCGCATATAGCAATTACGTTTTTAGGTAAGTTATACAACAGTAGATTATATTTAATTTAATTTATTCTGGGGAAGGCTGACCAGGGGACGGAAACTTCTGAATGCAGACATAAAGAAAACTAAACTTAGTAACAGGGAAAGCACCCCAGAGAAGCGATGCTATCTTTTGTTGCCAGCGGGAACGCCACAATGGGGAGGAGGAGAGAACGTGTAAAGGGGCCATAACCACAATTGAACACGTGTGGAGGAAAGGATCCGAGTTGATGAATCAAACTGGGAACCAGGAGGAGACCAGCTGTCAGCGACGCGGTGGGAGGTATACAAACATCAACGCCTGGAAGTGGTCCACCAAATGGGACTGGAATCTGTGGACAGTTTCTGGGAGGGTGGGGGTGGAGCCTGCGATGGCATCTAAGACAATCGTGTGGATGGTCCACATGGCGATTGCAAATACCAGAGCACTGAGGGAGGGGGAAGGGAGGAGGCCATTGATAAAGCAAACATATCTCTTGACAGACTGAAGGGATGTGTTTGATCCTGGCCAAGCAGACGTTGTACTTTGCGCCATATCGCTTTAGAGGTAGGGCACTTCTCCAGGCGGTGGAACAGCGTTCCATACTGGCCACACACGATGCAGGATGAGTGTAAAGCGTTAGAGCGCTCATCCATATGGTACACCCGCCTCAGGCAGCGCCACACTTGATAACGGATGTTAGGCTGCAACAGAGGGTGGTGTGCATATTTCCAAATAGTCTTCTGGGTCTCAAGGGAATAAGGGATGTCCATCATGTCCAGGTAGTCCACCCTGGATAGGACATGGGGCCGTGTGGGGATCAAGCCATCTTGAATGGTTAACCCCTGTACCTCCTGTGTGAACCAAGGAGAGGGGCGGCCTCTCTGGGCTGTGTGTCCATTAATACGGATTCTCCACTCTGCGCTCCACATGGAGAGGAGGATTAATTTATAGTGGGTTTTAGTACCATGAGGACCTGTGGCCAATGGGTGGGAAGTCAGATATTTCATCAAGGAGTGAGGGTTCTATGGATTGTTAAGGCCCAAGGCTCGGGAGAAGTTGGAGTGGGCCACGCGGGACCAGTGTTGGGATGGGAGTGTAGGGGTGGTGACGGCTGCAATCCAGGTGCCCAGGATTTTGGCAGCATGGGCTTTAAAGCTGAGCAGGCCCATGCCACCATGACGACGAGGGCCAAAAATGACCTCAAGCTGCACTGACGGTGGTCGGCCTGACCATACCCACCTTTGTATAAGGGCATACATAGATCTGAAAAACCTGGAGAGAAGGGGATGGCGTGGGCTCCAATCCAGACTTTGGAGAGGAGCATAGAGTTGGCTAAAACAACCCTGCCAGTATGGGAAGTAGGGTGGGCTCTGAGGGAGGCGATGCGCATTGTCACGTTGTCTAGAATATGTTTTTCATTACTGCTGAGGTATACCCACCTGCCTCCACCCACACGCCCAGATGGCAGACAGGCCCTATGGTAGGGCATGGCACGAAGGGGAGCACAAGTGGGGCGGTGTGGGGTGAGCAGGGAAGGCGAGAACATGTGCGAGCAGATGGGCTGGGCTGGCCACTAGTCGCTGGGGCCCAGCAGGTTTGATACTGACCAAGGAGGATGATTTCGGTTTTGGAAGCGTTCAGTGCAGCATTACTTTCCCAGGAATACTCCTGGATGAGGGCTTCAAGCGTGCGTGCATTCTGATTAATAGACACCCTGACCACACAATCATCTGCAGATGTTATCATCTTGACTGGGGCTTAGCTTGGTGCATGGATCCTAGTGAGGCGGGCATTCACGTTTTGAAGTAGTGGGTCAAGGCTGAAGTTATATAAGAGTGGGCTAAGGGGGTCCCCTTGGCGTAGGCCCCTTTGAGGGCGGACTACTTCCGTTAGGAAGCCAGGGCCACGCACTGCCATTGTTGTAGATTCCTTAAGCAGCATTACCCAGCTGATGAAACGAGGGGGCAAGCGGAACTGGTGGAGGCAGGCCCTGAGGTATTCCCAGTTTACTCTATCATAGGCCTTCTGTTGATCCAAAAATACAAGTGCCCCAGAGGCCGTGGACTGACATGCATTAGCCACAGATTGCACATTGTCCAAAATCGACCTTCTGGGTATGAAACTGAATTGTTCTGGGAGATGGTGGCAAATGCTACGATCCCTAGACGGTTAGCCATGACTTTAGTTAACATTTTGTATCCGTGTTAGTTAAAGAAATGGGGCGCCAGTTGGCTAATACTAGCTTATCCCCTTTCTTGAAGAGTGTGATGGTGAAGGCCTCTTGCTCTCCTGGTCTGAGGCGCGTTTCCAAAAGGCTCTGGTTAAGAGAGGCAAGCAACAGCGTGGATAAATATATGAAGTACTTCTTATAAAACTCATATGTAATGCCATCAAGGCCTGGGCATTTCCATTTTGGTGCAGCGCCAATGGCAGACCAGAGTTCATTCAGAGTAATCAAATTTATAATCTCCGGATATCAGGAAATGGTGCAGATGTGCATGCTATTGAGAAATTTCGCCATTTCGGCTGGCTGAATTGGATTGGATTGGTACAACTTGGAGTAATACTTTTGTATTTTGATCACCACTATAGCCAGCTTATCTGCGACAGGATTATCTGACCTCCACACCTTTGTGCAGGCCATTCTCTGGCGCGGTGCGAAGAATTTTTAAAAGAATTCTTGGAGCACGTGCCACCCTCTGTTATGTGTTTGGCCCTGTACTGAACACGAACCTGATTTTTTTGTTGCCTTTCAAGCGCATGAGGTGGGTGGCTGCTTCTGCCCACTTCCAGCCCTAAGCAGAGCTGTAGCTCGTGGCTGGGATGTTGGACTCCAGGTGTGCCACCTCTGCCAGAGTGTGCGAGATGATGGCCAATGTAGCTCTTGAGCGTCAGGAGGAGAGGTGGTGAGCATGGCGGATGGTATCCTCTTTGTAGGCTGACCATGTGGAAATGGGGTCCGCGCAAAATGGTATAATAAACTCTTTTGCTGAAGTCGCTGATTCCACCCAAGTGGAAAATCTTAGTGACACAGGTTTGGGTGGGTGGAGCTTGCACCAATGTGGAGCCCTAGCCACTGTGATGGGTAAGTGGTAGGTTATTGAGACCAGCCAGTGGTTGGAAAAATTAATTTTTATGTGTGGAAGTGGGAAATATGAGATCAAAATTTTCACTGGCATGAGGATAAGGTCAATGCGGGACATGGACCTTAATTGGCCGTTGTGGACATGGGGGCGCATCATGTTTTTGAGCAGCGTGGCTTGCCGCAGCAGCGCATCTATTAACCCAAGGGTGGCCTTTAGAACGCAAAGTTCTACATGCCCCTAGGGGTGTGGGAGGAGGAAGGCCAACAGTCCGTGGGTGTGTTTAACCAACAGTTCATGTCACCAACTATGAAAGGGTCAGGGGGTAATGGAAGGGATTTGACCAGTGAGAAAAATTCTCGACGCTCTCATGCACAGGTCAGGGCATAAATGTTGACAATAGTGTGCGCCACGTCAGCCCACAAAAATGTAACAATGAGGACTCAGCCATTGAAAAAGGATTCTGACAGTAATAATTTGAAAAAATTGTTTTCTGAACAAGCACCCCGCAGTGCTCAGACCAGAAGGATAGGGAAAGGAGGAGCATGGTTTTCCAAGCGTCCTCAGAACCTCGCAGACAGTGGGACCCCTGGATGGCCAGGATGTCCACGGGTAAATTTTTTTGTAAAAAACTCAGTTAACTAGCCCAGGACGGCGAGGCCTTGAGTCCGGTGATATTCAATGTCCCTAAAGTGAAGGCTTCCCCCATTGCACCTTAGGTGTGAGGGGTGGGCACCTGGGCCCATCAGCCTCCTCTGGATCCCCATGGGCCTTCACATTGGTGCAGGTGTTATCAGCAACGCTATTGGTAGATTTGTTAAATTTAGGAGACAGGTTCACATTGGCTTTTGCCTTCACTTTTTGTTTTCCCACTGTCAAACGAATTTTTGTGGTGCAGATGAGTTCAGTGCACCTATGTTTGGGTCAAAAAATTTTCAGTTAGGTTGGAGACCAAGTCAGTTTCAATTGGTGCTTGATTGCAAAGGATAGGTGAGATTGAATCACCCATCAGATCCTCAGATTGGGTGGCCCAATCGGCTTGGGCCTCCCAATATGATTGGTTGAGGGATTCCCGGGTTGCTTCCACCACGAAGGTTTCAATGACTTCCTGGTGTTGGGTGTGTGATATAGTGGAGGTGACTTTGGCCGCTTCCTTGGCCGCAGCCCTGTGGGCCGCTTTGGCCTTCTTTTGCTCTTGAGGTGAGACAGGCTTTACTAGTAAGTAGCAGCCTTGTGCTCCCCACGGGAAGGCCTCTTTAGTGCTTGTGGTTGGTTTATAGTGAGCCTCCCCATTGGCCATTGTCGCCAAGGGGTGCTCTTGGATTATGATGCCCTCCTTTGTGGGGCATGCATGTGCCTTATGGACGAATGCGTCACAGTGGTTGAAGATGGGGGGTGCACTGTCTACGGTTACTCAGAAAGGGTGGGTGGTATGCCCTTTCAATATTAACATAAGTGGAGTGCGGGATCTGGGTTAGGTCCTTTGCGATCTCCTCAGTTGGAGTCAGAACTGCAATGTCTTTGTCAGTGCACAGGTGTGGCATCAGCATAAAGCATTGCATCTCAAAGGATTGTATTTCGTCATATATGGTGAGACCATCTTTCAGGTGCTGTTCCAAAATGGCACGTTTTACCATAGTAGGCAAAAAGTCAAACGTGAGGAAAATTTGGTTGGATTTTGTCCATCTGGTTTTCTTGGTTTTGATGACCCGCTGCCCTTCAGGGAGTTCAATCACAACGCTCACTGCAGCAGCTTCATCTGCTGCCTCCTTGTTTTCATATTCGAGATCCAGCCAACCATGTGACATGGAGTGAGGTGCTACATACACCGCAGTCAGGAAATAAGTGTGCACATCCCCACAAAATTTCCCATAAAGCTGTTCGTTGGATATCCAGGAACACCCGGACTCTGTATTCCACTGGTGAGAGTGGTTGAGAGTGCGGCTTGTTGATGTACTGGTTACATCGCGCTTGCCAAGTGAGGATTTCTGGGGAAATAGTAACCACCAGTTTTTTATTATTATTTAATCCACCGGTTTCTCTGGGGCGTTTTTGAACATTGGAGGTTGCGGGCCTACCACCTGCTCCTCTTACCTTACTTGCCCAACTGTTCCCTGACATGGGCGCAGACTAATCTCCTCTGTGGGATTATCCAACTAAATTCATACTTGATTTGAATAAGTTGCAAAAGTGATTGCAACGATAGGGAAAAGTTTTTACAACAGTAGAATATACCCAAGTATTAGAATCAGAATAAAAGAATAAAAAATATAAGGTTCATATTTATTGTAAATTTTTAGTGATAACACCCCTCACTTTGACTGAAGAGCTATAAAACTGCATTCTAAGGTAAGCGCCTTAACAGTTTTAGGTTAAATTGAGATTTAGAAATAATACTCAGTAGACAGTTATTTTCTTATCCTCAATAAATTTGTATTAGGTTTTTCAGAAGATAATTTCATTTTTATGAAAATGAGAGGCAATTTTAATAAAAACAAAATTACTTTCTGAACAACCTAATAGAATTATAATTTCAAACAAAGGCAAGCATTTTTTTAGTACTAGATGGTCCCAACCTGAGGGGGTAAAGGCAAGCATTTTAAATTTTTGGTTATCTAAGATTTAAAATAAACTCAATAGATATTTGTTTTCACTATCCTTTCTTATATTGGAGGTTTATAATTTCAGTGCAATGACTTTCTTTCTCATAACAATTACTTTAGTTACTACAATTTAATTCAAACAGCGAATTTAGATAATCACACACAGGAGGGATGGGCGACTTTATCAATCAAAATAATACAACATGAGCGAGCGTCACGGCGAGTGGTGCACTTAACGGTGCAACTAATGGCAAGAAACGCCCTGGAGGGGGACTAGGAACCCAATCTGCAAAGAAATCGCAAACTCAGACACCATCTGGGTTTATGGTATTCACTGTAAAGCACGCGCAATATATGTACATTCAGTTCAACCAACCCTTGTCAAAAATGGAGCACGGGATCAGACTCTTCCTTGGGGATGAGTCACCAACCCTGTGGGAGAAAACATGTGAGGCACAGCCCTCACTTTTCCCTCACGCGGTGTACGAAGCCACCAACAACATGGGCCGCAGCTGGATCAATATTTTATTTGAAACAGCCAACGAAGCTGATGCTGCAGCAAAGGTCTGTGTGGAAATTGCCCTTCCCAAGGGCAAAAAAAAGTTGTGTGCAACGCGCGCACCAGATGGAACAAAGTGAAAACTTTGTTCAACTCTTTTGACTCGCTCCCCACCAACCTTCCTCATAAGGTAATCGAGGAGAAGCTCCGCAAAGGTCTTGTGGCCTATGGAGAAATCCAACAACTTGAATTACAGAGATTTTGCTTAATGCCCAACCTGTGCACGGGCAAAGCTAATGCTGTAATCAACCCCTTCCCAGAAGTGGAAGAGGACTTATCCAGAATTCCCCACACAGCAGAATTTCACTTTGCAGATGGGGGTCAGTCAGCCACATTTTGAGTTACACCAGAACGCGCACTGCCCATTTGCAACTACTGTGGCTCACTGGGCCACAAGGAACACGCATGCCCTGTGAAGGATGGCTTAATGGAAAATGATTATTGTGAGGAAACAATGGACAAAGATAATGAAAACTTCGCCAAAATGACTGATGGTCACCACCTATTCCGCTGGGGTGAAGATGAACTATACTCCATCATGGACCCAGTTACACGAAAACAACATAAAGTGGCACAAAAAGCCTGCAAGCGAGCAGCAACTGAAGCGGCGGCACATGCAGAGTCTGCCATTAACCCCAGCAAATTTGGGAGGATATTTTGGATTTTCAATGAGCCAACCAATCAGAACAATATGCCCAGGTCAAAACTTTTCACAGTAACCTGACTGAGTCACAAAGTGACATCAGTCATGCACATACTGAGGAACAATCAACCGCAATTTGGGCGAAAATGCAGTGCACAATTCACCAAAGTCAAACCTCAAAAATATAGAATCCAATCAACAATCCGCATCAAATCAACATGAGACCTGTGTGGGAAAGGTTGACGCAAATGCAAAAAACTGCAATTCCCATGAATCATTGGGTCAGATCAAGGGAACCAACAATGGCAGTGAAAGAGTTGGAGTACAGATGCGGAGCATGGCCAAAATGAGCTGTGGTGAGATAGGGCCAGAGGGCCCTCCCAACCGCTCCTGAGGCGCTGCGGGCACCTCAGTGTCAATAGGGATGCTAAAAATCGCGGGATCCAGGGCTCATATGTCCTAAGCTAAAAAGCTGGAATTACTTTGAAAACCTCTTGTAAACATCTTGGCCATCCAAGAAACCCACTGTCTACAAGGGGAAGAAGGATCCTGGTCAACTAGGGTCGCACCATCACAATTAGTATGGACGTCTCACTGTGGGGTGATCGTCCAAAATAACAAAAAATTTAAAATTACAAATTCTTCATCACACTTATATGGTCGAGTCCTGGTAGCAACAATCACATGCCAAGAGGAAATAATTTTGATAGCATGTCTCTATGCACCGTGCACTGCAACTGAGAGAAAACAATTTTGAAAACATTCCTACTCTCACCCTCCCACCAGATACCATTATGTTAGGCGATTTCAACTGCTGAGGTAACCCTAATATGGATCAATGGCCTAATCCCAGGGGAAACCCACCTGGACACATTGAATTCCTCACAATGAAGGAATCTCTTGGCTACAGGATTCTCTCCCCCAGTTCACCACTCCTTCCCCACATGACATGGCCCAACATATGCGAGGGAGCTCTCATATTTGATGAGTTGCATTGACCGCATACTCATTCTGCAATCCCACCACTCAAGATTCTCCAATTTTACAACAAAAAAGATCAATTTTTCTAACCACCAATTGGTTACAGTACAGTTAGTGCCAACCCAATCCCACACACAGGTGTCACCTTGGAGAAAGCTTCAACCAGAAAATTTAAAATTGCCCAAGATATCTGACTAGGTCAATAACGAGGCTATGAACCCAGAATTCACAGCCTCATCCACTTTGGATCCCATCAGAAAATGGGAAAATTTCTAAAAAAATTTAAATAACAAAACCCGACATATTGCATCACATAAGTACACCGTGGACATGGCCACAATCAAGCGTACCTTGGCAGAACTAGACCACCTGGATTTAAATACTCTGAGATCTGGCTATAGCCCCAACTGGGGACGCAAATGGGCAGAAATATCTGCCCAACTTAACAATCTCATCTTTGAACACCAACACAGAATCAAAGTATCAAACAAAGGTAAGTTCATAAAGAAAGGCAAAACCTGCTTGACATACTTTTTCCACCAATTATACTCCTGCGGAAACCAGCTCATGTACACACAGGTCCACAAGACCAACGGCACCGTGGCAACTGACCCTGAGGAGGTCAAGGCGGAAGTACACCGTTATTACACTGAATTATATCACAAAATGCCAACAGATTCACAAAAAATTAAAGAATTTATACAAACTGCTGAGATACAAAGTACACCACCGATTACAACATACTATCCTTAATTACACTGGAGGAGCTTTAGAAACAATTCGCGGTGCACCACGTAGGAAATGCCCAGGGCCTGATGGGATACCCTACGAATTTTACAAAAAATTTTCAACAAATCGCCCTCCTCCTATTGGCGTCTATGAACCAGTGCTTGTTGGAAACACGCCTATTACCAGGAGACCATGAATCCTACGTTATAACCTTGTATAAAAAGGGTGACAAGTTGGACCTGGTCAACTGGCGCCCAATTGCACTCTCCAACACTGACACAAAAATTTTAACAAAAATTTTAGCAGCTATATTAGGCGCGATTGCATCTGACGTTCTATCACCCAACCAGTTTGGGTTTATACCAGGGCGTTCATTCTGGAACAACATTCACCCTGTTGCAAACATTTGCCAATCCAAAGCAACTGGTGCCCTGGTCTTCTTGGATCAGGAAAAGGCGTATGATTATGTTAGCTGGCCATACCTAAAAGAATGTCTACATGCCTTCAAACTCCCACCAAGATTTGTAAAATGGGCGATGCTCCTAACAGAATCTGCAACCATGGCTGTATGCGGCCCTGGATTCCTAACAAACAATAACAAACCACACAGAGGGCTCAAACAAGGGGATCCCCTCAGCCCACTGCTATACAATTTCAGCTTTGACCCGCTCCTCCGAGTAACTGACTCACGTCTCATGGGGATAACCGCACAAGGACAACCAACAGTCAAGATACTGGCCTTTGCAGATGACTGCGTAGCAGGTATAGCAAACAATGAAGATGCCCGACAGCTGGAACACACTCTAGAGGAATACTCCAAGGTGAGCAATGCATCGCTCAACAAAAGGAAGACATAAATCATCCTCTTAGGCAAATACACAAACAATTGGGCCACAACATCAGAACCTCACACCAACACTCGAAGAAAAAACCCAATTATTTTACCCTTTGCAACACCTCCCACCACCACTCCTGTCTGACACCTTATAATCTGGCTAGAATCAGGGGGATATGCTAATGAGACAATGCAAAGTAACCTGTTACAAAGGGTATCCAAACGCGTCGCCTCCCTCAAGGGGAGAACCCCAGGATTAACAGGGCGAGTTACAGTTGCTAACTCGCTCATCCTCCCAATACTATGGTACCCAGCCCACGCGATCGCCTTCTCACCTACCTTTATAACTTTAATCCACGCGCTTATCCAGGGCTGTCTGTGGCCTGGCTCTCACCCTCCTATACGGATGGAAACACTATTTGGCCCATGCTCAAGCGGAGGCATGGGACTAATAGATTTTGTGAGCTACGCCAATCACATCCTAGGTACCTGGATAAAGGAAATCCTTGCTCCAGACCTCCCGCAACAACATTGGTCCAGAGCAGCAAGGACTAACTTTGCATAGGCGCTCAAATTACCAACCCACATAGTCTACCCAGACTACTTTCATACCTTGCCAAGCACCCTACTGCAACGGGTCCACATGGAACCTCCCCTCATTATAAACATATCCTCCAAACTATCCGCCATATGGGATGGACCATAGAGAACACAGGTACTATACAGGGAAGGGGATGACCCAGCTCCCAATTCAAATTAAGAAACCCAGAAAACCACCCCCAGAGAGATATGCTCGCAACAACCCCAAACATAGCTAGGATAGAATACCTAGATATGTTGGACATTCCCTATGATTTAACCACACATAAGGCAGTGTGGAAAATGACTCACCACCCATTCCTACAGCCGAGGATAAGAGCAAACGCCTGGCGCTGTCTGAGAAGGACCTATAGGATGGCGGACCGCTCCAACTCCCTCCACAAAACATGTGAAGTATGTGGAGGAAAGGGATCCCTACATCACCGCCTAGAAACATGCCACCCAACTAAAGCTATATGGCAGGAAGTCGCACGCCTGCTTAAGATCTAAAACGAACAGGAATTCTCAATATCAAAGAGCATCTTCGCGCTCCAGAATGAGCCACCAATCCCATCTACCCTCCGCTACCTAATAATACCCATTGCAATGTGGACAATCCACACAATTGCATAGATGCGTTCAAGGGCACGGTCCCAACCATTCATGGGGTTATTAACAGATTACATGTCCACTTACTGGAGCACTTCCAAGCCTGGCTCTATGGATATATGAGACCAAGGCAAAAAGCGCACATAGAACCATGGTTCCCACTCTGGTTCCTCCACACAGACCCATTCCTTCACACCTGCTCCATAGCAGGGGAAACCCCCTCGGAGTAGCGAGCCAACCCCCCCATACCTGGCAGTCCCGCTGGCAACAGGGGTAACTTGAGTCCCTGGGGTGCCCAATTTTATATTTGTCGGTTATTTCCTTAGTTTACATATATTCAGTAATGTCCGCCCCCTGGTCGGCTTATCTCAGTTATATAAAATAATTTCAGTGCAATGATAAGCACTTTATATATTTTGGTTATTTAAAATTTAGGAAAACACTTTCCATGTGGCGTAACTTTCCAAGTAAATCTTACAAAAAAAGCAAATATTGATTGCCCAATATAGTTTCACTCTGATGTTCTCAGATTTCCCACCAGCTGCTTCAGTGTGGCAGTGGCAAAACTCCCCCCACCATTTTCTGTCTGACGGGAAAACATGCTCAGACTGTTTTGCCCAGTCATACCAAACCCCTGGGATGATCATTCCTCCCAAAGATCTTGACGACCACCTCACTTGTATCCAAGCAGTGCCTCATTGCCCCCTGGTGCTCCCCCAGAGCAGCATGCATTTTGGCCTTAGGGTCAATTATGGGAAACTTTTCCCCTATCACGACCAAGCCATTATTGAATTGGCTCAGGTGGTGATGATTTCTTCCAATTTTAATGATTTCTGCCCTTATAAGGAGTATTTTGATCTTGGCTTCACCTGTGAAGCTGATGCTGCAACTGCAGCAACTGTGCCACTGGTTTTCCAGGGTACCCCTCTCCCCATAATTTGGACTCATCTCCCAGTAGGTACCACTTTGGTAGTTCAGTTTGCTGGTTTTCCTACCCACCTCCCCCTGCGGTGCTCCACCAGGAGCTGATGGACGGTTTGGCAGCCTATGGCGCCAACCCCATCTTATAATTTTGTGGTTTCAAATGGGGTCACATGCCTTACTGGTCCTTGGGCATATGCCACAATCAGCCCTGAATTTAGTAAAATTGCCTTGTCGACTCCACCTCACACTGTCATTCCTTCTGCCCCTGAGCATCTGTTCTGTGCCCACGTTGAGGGCGGGTAGATGATCTGTCCATTTTGTTTTGAGTTGGACCACTCAAAACTAAGTGCCCTTCCTTAGATGCTTCTGATGGCTCTAATTTTTTTTTCTGCTAGCTTCCAATCTGCCACCTACCCCATGCCAGTTTCAGTAGGGGGTATGATCCTAACTTCCCTCCCCCAAAGCATGTTGGTGCAGCTGTTCTCACAGCCACCAATCAGCCTCCTCCTCACCCCAGTGCCACAAATGCTTTCTTTAGTTAAAAACCAGCTTGGACCCCAGTTTGCTCCCATGCATCCTCCAACAAACCAACCTAACATCAGTTATATACCTATTCCCCAATTAAGTTCAACCAAAATCCTTGGGATCTACTAGCTGAAATTGATGAGGCCATTAATATCATTGAAGTCTCCACTCTCAAAATCGAGTGGTTTGTGTATGCTGACCACTTTGATAAGCTACCCCCTTGGTTATTCATCCCCCAGCAAAATTCCAAAACATTCCACAGAAACCACCATCTGACTGTTGAAGAAACGGGTAAGCCATATTTTTATCCTCTCCACAAAGCTGTTGCCTAAATAGTAGCGATTCTCATAGAACTCCATCCACCCATTATCCCTATCACCATCAAAACACACCAAAAGAATATGTTGATTGAATTTCACAAAGCCGCCAATGACGCCATCCAGCATGTGGCAGTGGTAGCGCAAAATCCCAAGGCCAAGATTCTTGCACCAATATTGCCATGTTTGTAAAGCTCCCTAATGCACGCATGTAAACTGAATAAGCTTTGACCAATTATATTATCTCTCTTATGGTCAACCACTGTCATCCTGCCACCCTGATCATTCAAAGATTTCGCTCCACATTCCACTGATGCCCCCAACACCCTTGCACTCTGCCATATCCCATGCCCTGATTTGGGGTGAAGAAGATGCTGAGGATGAGCCCCCTGAGCCACCTCCCCAGCCACCATGATGGGATAAGCGGTTCCCATTTTCCCACCTGGTTGGTTGTATTCACGTTTTGTGTGTCATCCGCTCATTTTAGGCGGTTTGATCACTTTGTTTGGTGAGGATTTATTTTGTTTGCTTTTTGAGCTTCAGTAATGTCTGTCCCCTGGTCATCATACCTCAGTTAAATAGAAATTTAGGAAAGTAATTACTAGCTAGTTGTTTTAAAATCCTCATTTAAATCACAAAATTATAATGATAAAGCAAAGGTAAGCACTTTAATATTTTTTGGTTAAGTAGGCTTTAAGAAAATATTACTAGATAATTGTATTTGCTATCCCCACTCAAATACAGAGTTATAATTTATAAGAAAAGAAAACATGTAAGAGTTTTTGGTTATCTAGGATTAGGGAAAATGATTTACTAAAAAGATGTGTTCATTATTCTCTCTTAGATTGCATAATTATAGTTTCAATGCATAGTTAAGCACATTAAGAGTCTTTGATTATTTAGAAATTTAGGAAAATATTCACTAAATAGTTGCTTTTATAATAATAGTTCTTGGTTATTTAAAAAATTTTACTGGAAATATGTTTTCATTATCTACGTTTACATTGCAGAATTATAATTTTAATGCAAAGGTAAGCACTTTGTTAGTTTTTGGTTATATAGGAAATCATAAACTTATTATTTTTTAGTCTAACAATATAAAAGTAATTTTATTTTAGTAGTTTTACTAGATGTTTGATCCTAGCATGACATTCTCATTTTTGAAGTGTGCTATTAAGATCATTTTCAGGCAAGCCTTTTATTTGTTGTTTTTATTTTTTACAACCTGTAGGTATGCATTCATTAAAGTTATTAGAAGTTTTTTTTCAGTATGATTATCTGAGATCTAACTTGCTCATTAGTATTTTCAAATTTTTTCCTTGTTATCTTTTCAAGGTAAGCTTTTTGATGATTATACTTATTTTTTAATAGATGTTTGTTTCAGGTATGGTCATCTGCAAACATTAAATAATTGTAAACATCTTTTGTAGATGATTTTTTCCTCTTATTTGGTAATATCTTTTAATGATTTTAAGTTAAGCATTACTATCATAATTATATATGTTTACTAATATCTTTGTGATAGTTTTCTTTCCACTTGACATAACTTTTGAGCAACTTTGAAAAAAAGCAATTGATTTTCCACCACCACCTCACCGCATCAGTTTTTTCAATTTATGTCCTCAGATCCACCATCTGCTGCCCCAATGTGGGGCAGCGTAATCCACCTAGTAGCATTTACTTTCTAGCAGGCAAAGATGTGCGGACTAGCTCAACCAGCCTGCCAATACAACTGGCCGTTTTTCCCTCCAAGGGACTTAGTTCTGCACCTTGCATGAGTCCACCCAACCCACCCATACCCCCTAGCCCTACCCCAATCCAATATCTGCTTTTGCCTCCACATTGGATATAGACATCTCTTCCCATATGCTGACAAAGCAATTATTGATCTGGCAATGACCACCTTTGCACCAGTAGGATCATTAACTTCCGCCCTTACAAGAGCTATTTTGATATTGGATTCGCCACTGAAGAGGATTCATTAGCTGCAGCAGCTAAGCCCTCAATTTATAAAAACACACCCATTACCACCATCCATACACGCCTCCCCAATGATACCACACTTGTAGTGAACTTTGCAAACCATCCCTCACACCTTACCCCTCTGTCGGACATTTACCTTTGCAGACTAAAAATAAGAATGCTGTAGGTCAAGTTCCACCAAAAAAGGGAAATGTCATCCATTTGCAATATTTCAATGTCATTAAGAGCTTGTTTATTAAAAATAATAATGAAAAAGTTGAGGAAATTGGCCAAAAGTCCCTGGCTGATTCTTGGTGGAACCCCATTAATTGGGAAACCACCAGTTCAAAACCTGTATGGGCACTCATAAAATTGGCTGGTCAGATTACTCTGACCTCACCGCGGACTTTGGGGTTACCATCAAAAGGCACACCCCTGATCCTAACAAAGTCCTTCAACGCACCTGCATGGGGGCCCCTCCCCTTTTATAGGATTGGCGGGGGTCCCCCAAGGCGCAAGAAATTTCTCAGGTTGTGATTGACTCAAGTTCATAAAAACATTACCTCACAGGTACATTTGGGCCAATCAGAATTCCACTTCCTTCCTTCCTCTTCCCTGAAGCAAGGTTCCAAGTTATTATATGTTATTCCTGCATATTTCCTAGTTCAGACTCACGCAGGCTATTCTGAACATATTTTGAATTCCCCTTGACCTTCAAAGTTACTTTAATCTTTAGATATTCAGGGGTTGAGGAGTATCATTTTTCCCTTATCGTATGCTTAAATAAAAATCATAAAAAATCCAATTTTTACTGCGCATCTTATTTAAATCTTTATTGTATAAAAATATTTGGGGAAACCAGTGGGCGGAACACACCAGCGAGCATAAAAAAGCCAGTTTCCCACAAAATGGTGCTCAGATAGGGGATCCCTGTATAAACAGAATCACTGCTCTTGAGGAGTAACTTGCCAGTGCCTTATCCCGCCTTAAGGAGCTTAAGCGGCGTCCTCACAGTTTCTTATATATGGAAATTTTCACTCCTGGTGAAGAACACATTAATATTTTTTGTATGTTTATGATGCTGTCATTTGTGACTCAACTGATACACAAAAAATTCAGTACATCCTTCCCTGTCTAAGCCGCCTAGCACAAGAAATGATAATTCCTTACCTAAACCCTTCTCTCACTTGGGTAGAGGTGAACAAAAATGAACCACTCCTTGCCTTTGATCGGTTTTACCTCACTGCACAAGAGTTAACAACCTCTAACATGCTCAACCTGGATGATGCTATCGCTGCCCTGTTAACTGGGTTAGCTTCTCAGCCCTCTCTAGCTAGGCATATTATCTCAGTGAAACGCCATTTCCAAAATATCCGTGATCTAAAGGAGGCATTAATAGATGTTGTTGATTTCCGTTCATATGCCACAAACAAGGAAGATGAGGTGATCCATCAAGCTCTCACTATTAAAGAGTTACCACAAGTTGATCAGTTGAGACCTGCTTCTTTTGCTTAACCTAAAAAGGTTACCATTCCTTCATATGAATCAAAACCTTGTAAGATATTAACAACCATCCGTCCACACCAGCTTACTAAAGCTGCTGTGCCTACCCCTCCAGCTAAGCTGGTAAAGGAGTGCCTTAAGGCTATTTACTCTACTGAGGCCATCTCTCCTACCTCCATCATAACCTTTCCATTTGTTGAGAATACCCTTAGGGGAAGAATCTGAGGGGGGTTATGATGATTTTGGTTACTACATACTTGGAGCCCCCGCAGAGGTAGAGGTTCCTGATCACCTGAATGCTGGAGGAGTACATGAGACCACCATCCCTGAGGAAACGTACCTCAGTCAAATCCTAGGGTGTCCACAAGTGATTGACACTGCCAGTGATGGTGATCAATTCTTAACTGGTTTGATTCAACCTCTTCAGCGTGTTCATCCCTTATGAACCATCATGAATAACTACCCCAAGACTGCTAAAAAACTTACCTCTACCTTACGGCTCAAGGAGGTTTTAGCTTTTTCAACTAACTTTGGAGGGACCCTCATTAAGGTTGAAGTAGTAATTCAAAAGGTCCATATCTTGGCCATCTTGGACACTGGCTCCACAGTCAACGTGATCTCCGCCAAACTAATCAAGAAGATCAATTTAGCGCCAGACTTGGGTTGCACGCAAGATTTGGAACTGCTGGCCCCAACAACACCTGGGCTATTGGGGCCTACTCTTCCCTTCCCATTCGAATTGGGAAGCTTATTTTATCAGACCCCGCTGTGGCTTTAGATAACAATGCTTATGATATGCTCATCGGCACTCAGTTTATGATTGAGTATGAGGAAAAAATCAACCTGAATCAAGGTTACCTCTAATTACTCAACTATAAAGTTCCGTTAGTCTTAACCAATAAAAAGCCCAATAAGCATGAATACTCTTGCCTGGTTGAATACTCCCTCTCAGCGATACTTTTGTCATATACCACTTCTGGGAGAAACACAAAGAAGTTTCCTGACTCAGTGGATGCTAGAGAAGGTAGCCCTTTTTATGCTGCAGATAAGGTTGTGATCGAGACTGTTGAACAACGAGTGGTTGACACAAAAATCACTCTTCATATTCCACGCCACTGTTTGTTGCACCTCGTTAGTATTGATGACGTCAGTCCTTTGTAGCCTCGGGTATTGCCTGGTAATCTTGACCCAGACTACCAGAGGCTTATTATGCTCCTGTTGGGGAACCTCACCTCAAAAGACATCGTTGTGAAAAAAAGCCAGGAGACTGGCAGAGGATTGTTAGTCACTGTGGAAGACATTGAACAGATTCACTCCATTGGCTCCATGATGGATATGGGCCTGCCAACAGATAACCTGGTGTAAATCTTGCCCAACGTCCATATTTCGGATGAGCTGACCCCAGACTAGCTAGAAGAAGTTCATACTCTCTTTAATGACTATAGTGACATATTCTCCAAATCAGATAACAATTATGGTCACATGAAGGGCTGGTGCCGCTCCATTGATATGGGTGACGCCCATCCAATGTGGTTAAAACCTACTGCAAGTCCAAGGTGGAGGAACAGCAAATGAGGACTGAATTTCAGCAGTTACTTGATGCGGGGTTGTTAGTTCATTCACAAAGCCCCTGGTCTTCCCCTCTCTTTTGTTAATAAAGAAGAAGAATGGGGGACATCAGATAGTCATGGATTACTGCAGGTTAAATAGCCTTACAAAAAAGGATAGCTATCCTCTTTTTCATATTGATGACACCTCATCCCAATTCTTGGGCTCTAATTTCTTTTCTGCCATGGAATTAGCTAGCGGCTATTGGCAAATGGACCTTTCTCCTCAAGATCAGGAGAAATGCGCTCTTATCTGTAGTGAAGGTCTCTTACAACCCACACGATTACCTCAAGGGTTGTGCAACGTACCTGTCTCTTTCTGTAACAATTGACAAATGTTACATGAATCTCATAATGTGGGGATTATGAGATTCATGTGTGTCAATAGTCGCATTTCCGTTATTCTGAATAGGATTTTCCCAATTAGGTCAATAATGGAATAAAATTTAAAATAAATAATTTATTTGATTGGTTGTCATTCTGAGGTTCCCCTCCAATTCTCCGTCAAGTTGCCTGGATGCTATCAATTCTGGAGGCTTTTGCGCCCCTCGTTACCTCCAATTCATTAAGCCTTTTTTGGTAGTATTATAATCTGAGCGCAGCCCCAATAGACCTCAGTATTAAAATTTTAATCCGAGTTTGAGTCTACCCAAATAAAGGCTTTTATTCACTTGATCCATTTTATTTAATTTTATTTATTTAAAATAAGGATTGGGGGTGTGGATGGCAGTGAAATGAGGAGGAGAGGAAGGGGCGGACGCGCCAGGATCCTCTTGAAAGTGGCCTTGCCATGGTGAGAGGGGAAGGAGCCAGAGTGGCCCAAGGCATCAGAGGCTGGTTGGCTGCACCTCAGCTGAGCAACCCCAAGGCGACAGAGGCTGGTGCACCGCACCTTGACCTGGTATGCCTGGCAAGGCCGTCCATTTGGACAGGACCATTAGGAGTTGGTACAGCCATATATGGGGGTGGATGTTAGGGCCGGTGGCGGGCTGGGCCTTGGGAGCCCAGTTCGTTACATTATCTCAATACTCACCTTTCTTTCAGCGGGCTGTGGTTACCAGCCAGCCCATAAGATGGGCCACTGTCAATGTCCCAAGCATTGGCATGGTCCATCAATTCTTTTTGTGGGTTTTGTGGGGCCTTCCCATGAAGAGGATGGGAAGCTTGGGGGTGGGCCGGACTGCTGGTGGTCAATGGCCTCTTGTGCCCACCAGGAGACCTCTAGAGAACTCGTTGATTTGATCTGGGGGCTCTGGACTTCCAGTCGATTCTCCTAAATTGCTCTCAAAAAAGGTCCTCTGTTGGCTATGTCGTTAATCGCTGCTTGCCTGCTCTGCCAGTTTGGGTCAGGATCCACCAGGTTTTACAGGGGGTTAATGTAACAATTGAAAAATGTTACATGAATCTCATAATGTGGGGATTATGAGATTCATGTGTGTCAATAGTTGCATTTCCATTATTCTGATTGGGATTTTCCTATTTGGGTCAATAACGGAATAAAATTTAAAATAGATAATTCATTTGATTGGTTGTCATTCTGAGGTTCCCTCCAATTCTCCATCGAGTTGCCTGGATGCCATCAATTCTGGAGGCTTTTGCGCCCCTCATTACCTCCAATTCATTAAGCCTTTTTTAATAGTATTTCAATCTGAGGTCAGCCCCAATGGACCTCAGTATTGAAATTCTATTCTGACTTTGAGTCTACCCAAAATAAAGGTTTCTATTTACTTGATCCATTTTATTTAATTTTATTTATTTAAAATAAGGATTGGGGCTGTGGATGGCAGTGCAATGAGGAGGAGAGGAAGGGGGTGGACGCGCCGGGATCCTCTTGAGAGTGGCCTTGTCCTGGTGTGAGGGAAAGGAGCCAGAGTGGCCTGAGGTGTCAGAGGCTGGTTGGCCACACCTCGGCCAGGTAACCCTGAGGTGACAGAGGCCATAGGGACGCACCTTGGCCCGGGGGCCCAAGGTGACAGAGGCTGATGCACCGCACCTCAGCTCAGTATGCCCAGCAAGGCCATCCATTTGGACAGGACCATTTGGAGTTGGTATGGCCATATATGGGGGTGGATTTAAGGCAGGTGGCGGGCTAGGCCTTGGGAGCCCAGTTCGTTACACTTTTCAGCGTGCAATGGATCACATTTTATGGGACCTCAAGTTGACTTGTGTCATCATCTATCTTGATGACATCATGGTGTTCTCAAAAACCTTTATTGAACATCTTGATCAATTGAATGAGGTGATTCAACGGTTACTTCAGTCCAATATAAAGTTGAAGCCCTCAAAGTGTACCTTCTTCCAAAGGAAATTAGATTTCCTTGGTCACTCCATTTCTTAAGAAGGAATTCAACCCATACAGGACAAGGTTGAAACCACTTCAAAAATGCAGGCCCCAAAAAATCTATGGGATATTCAGGTATTTCTAGGGATGATGGGGTATTACCATCAGTTCATCCCTAAGTTCGCTCAACTCAGTGAGCCCCTTGTCCGCTTATTGACCAAGAACACTCCTTTTTAGTGGGGTGTAGAACAGAAGGCTGCTTTTGAGACGCTGAAGCAACTGCTGCAACAGCATCCTATCCTTCGGCACCCAGATTATAACAAATACTTTAGCTTATTCACTGATGCTTTGGATTATGCTGTTAGGGCCATCTTAGCCCAGTTGGATGAAAACTGTGTATATCATCCTATCTTCTACTTTAGTAAGATGATGTCAAAGGCTGGACGAAGCTACAGCGTCACAGAAAAGGAGTGCTATGCTGTTCTTCTAGCTGCGAATCACTACCACTTTTTCCTCTATGGAACACCCTTAACTGTAGTTACTGACCACGCATCTCCGAAGTGGTTACAGAATATGAAGGATCCTACTGGTTGGCTAGCTCGCTGGGCTCTAAAGCTCCAGCCTTATGACATGAAGATCAAACACCGTGCTGGAACCCATCACGAATGTTGATGGGCTGACTCAGCTACCAGTCTTTCACTTAGATAACAGTGAGGCAGAGAGGTTACATGACCTTTTAATGACCCCCAGTGAATGGTAGGATGAGGATGAGCCTGTTTAAAAGATGTTAGCCCGGCACTCCTGTAACACTAAATTTGAAGATGGGAAGTTGTATAACAGGTGGGGACCAAATGGCTACCTTATCTTTGATCCTCGGAACGTGTACCTGCTATTTTAGAAGAACATTCTACCCTGGGTCATGGAGGAGCAAGGAAATCTTATGAATGGGTTAAGGATTGGTTTTACTGGGGTGGAATGATGGAATCTATTGTTGATGTTTTGGAAGCCTGCCTTACTTGTAAGAAGCAATTCGGCTTCAAGTCTAGATACCAATATCAACCAACTACCCCGCAACAACCATACCACACCATCAGCTTAGGTGTAATAGGTCCCTTTCCTCAGTCTACTAGTGGAAACAGACTTATCCTAGTAGCTAATGGCCACCTCACTAAGTGGGTTGAAGCCGTGGCTCTTCCTGCTCAAACAGCTAAGGCCACCGCCACCTTTTTTACATCAACATATCTTCACTCGTCACAGTTGCCCCAAGTACTACTCTGGGATAATGGCAAGAATTTCACCTCCAGAGTAGTCAAACTTCTGGCCACTTCTAAGGGAGCACAACTCTTCTCAGCTCTGTATAACCCCTCCACTAATGGAACAATGGAAAGAGAAAATGAAACTTTGGTTTCCATTCTATGAAAGCTGGCCTCATCTGATCCTCTTCACTAGGATCAATATTTGCATAGTGCTCTTATGGCATACCAGATCAGCTATCACCAGATTTTGAAAATATCTCCATTCCGTTTCTTGTATGGATAGGAACCAGGCATACCTGCCCTCGTAGCTAAGGATGTATTTTTTTCTGAAGTTGAGGAACCAGAAAAGTTATGAGAAGTTGGCTCAACGCATAATCCAACTCAAATCTGAAGCTATGACCAATTTAGCCAAAACAGTAACAAAATAAGGGTAGGCTGCAAATGAGTCCCAAACCCCCTTGCCCACTTTCCAAGTTTCTGACATGGTGTTGCACTACCATAACCGCATCACCACTAGAAGCGGTAACCTTGGAACTATCTGGGAGGGTCCTTTTACTATCATCTACAAGACAGGTAATGAGTACTCTATCAAAAATCTAGCTACTGGTATCACTATTAATTGCGTACATGGCCGTTTCCTTTGACCCTACTTGCCCCCCAACATTCTTGAGGGGGTGATGTCAGACATTTACCTTTTCAGACTAAAAATAAGAATGCTGTAGGTTGAGTTCCAAGAAAAAGGGAAATTTCAGCCATTTGCAATATTCCGATGTCATTAAGAGCTCATTTATAAAAATAATAATGAAAAAGTTGAGGAAATTGGCCAAAAGTCCCTGGCCAATTCTTGGTGGAACCCCATTAATCGGTGAAACACCAGTTCAAAACCTGTACAGGCACTAGTAAAATTGGCTGGTCAGATTACTCTGACCTCACC
Organism: Massospora cicadina; assembly: GCA_022478985.1. Classification (NCBI taxonomy): domain Eukaryota; kingdom Fungi; phylum Entomophthoromycota; class Entomophthoromycetes; order Entomophthorales; family Entomophthoraceae; genus Massospora; species Massospora cicadina. Next base: position 29,567 of record JAKSZP010015115.1, read on the forward strand.
ACGGACTTTGGGGTTACCATTGAAAGGCACACCCCCAACCCCAATGAAGTCCTCCAATGCACCTACGCGGGGACCCTCCCCTTTTATAGGCTTGGCGGGGGTCCCCCAAGGTGCAAGAAATTTCTCAGGTGGTGATTGGCTCAAGTTCATAAAAAAGTTACCTCACAGGTATGTTTTGGCCAATCAGAATTCCCCTTCCTTCCTTCCTTCCTATTCCTTGAAGTGAGGTTCTGAGTTATCATACGCTATTCCTGCACATTTCCTAATTCAGACTCATGCAGGATATTCCAAACATATTTCCAAATTCCTCCTTGACCTTTGAAATTACTTTAAATACTAGATAGTCAGATGCTGAGGAGTACCATTTTTCCCTTATCACGCGCTTAATAAAACTCATAAAAAATCCAATTTTTACTAGCGCATCTTATTTAAACCTTTATTTTTTAAAAATATTTGAAGAAAATAGCGGGTGGAATGCACTAGCAAGAATAAATAAGCTGGTTTCCCACACCCTCAGACACTCTATGAGGAGTTGATATTAGGGCTGTCCACTTATGGCACAGGCCCCATCCTCCATTTCCTTGTCCTAAGCAGTGCTGAACGCCTAGAGGCGCCTCAGGAAATGGTCACCATTACCCCTCACCAGACAACCATAGCCCAGAACATCCCATTGCATACCTATATCCCATCAGCACTAGACCACTTCTTTTGAGCTTGCAGCAACAACGGTCTAGATGTTTTCCCATCTGCCATGAATTGGACCATTCCAAAAAGGCATGTCAATCCAATTCCAACACTGTGAAAACCGCCATCCCCACCCAAGAGGCCACGCCTTACGCTTTTAAGTGGGGATTTTGGCTGCCCCCACCCCCTCTGGCCATGCACGTAATGAATCAGCATAATCTAGCAACCCAAAATCTAGCCAGCCTATTTAATCCCAATTCAACCTTTTGGGAGATGGTTTGGACCCATATTCAGCCCAAAAAAATGCCTCCCCAAAACCTACCCAACCACAGCAACATATTTCTGAATCAATCCTAATCAACCAGAATCCCTGAGACTTATTGGATAAAGTGATAAATATGGTGAAATTGTCCCACCTCCGAACTTCCCATTTAATTTAAAACCTTATCTGAATTCAGATGTCAATGCCCTCTTCCCGCCCAAAAAATATGTCCCTAAACCCATCGCTGCCCCTTTCCTGAGTGACTATCAGCTAGCCAAGGCCAAGGTGGCCTCACCTGAAAGCTGCAACCTCCAAGAATCTGTGGCACTCTGTCATAGAATCTAAAGAAGGGCTGCACCCCACCCAGTTCCCCCCAATTTCCCTGATTTTGAAAAAGCGGAAATCAAACGCCTAGCTGCAACGGTCACCACCACTATAAAGCATGTTGCTGATCTGGCAGATCTTTCTTTAATCATGCGCACCACTAAAGCTAACATTGCACAATTATCCCAGCTTCCTGATGCCCGCATCCAAGCTGAACACCATATTCCTGAATTTATGGAGGCTTTGCTCCAGGCCCAAATTGTTAGTATCAGTCTCAACAAATACGCTTCACCTCAACCCTTATCTGGTAATGCTCCAATTACCTTGCTCTTAGCATTGATCCACCTTTTTAATGTTGAACACAAAATTGAACATCCGCCTGATCCCCACTCTCGCTCCACCATGGAGGGATTAGCGGCTCACTGCTGTTCCCCCTAGTCAGTTGTTTTAGCATTTTCTTGTGTGTCTCACCACTTGCTTAGGGTGATTGTTCATAATTTTTGGCTTGTTTATTTGGTGTTGTTTGATGCTTCTGCTTTTGTAATGTCCACCCCTGGTCAGAGTACCTCAAATAACTTTAATTTAATATTATCAGGTTAATGGTTTATATTTTACTTGATATAATATAAGGTAGTAATTTTGTTGATATTGATTTGAACCATAAACTGTTATCATCCTAAGCATTTGTAAGTAATTTCATAGTAAGTTATGATCTTTTGACTTATTATGCATAAATAATATAATAATATATCTATTACATAATTTAAGTAGTAATAGATTGGTACCAAATTTAATTAGGCTTAATTTTCTTTTAAGCTTTTAAAATTCTTGTTAGTTAACCATTATCAATGTTTACTAATTTCAGCTAATATAGCTTTAATTATTATATCTTAAATGCATTGTTAAAGTAATTTCTCTTTTGATGATTAACTATAAAGAAACCTATTTATTAATCTCTGCAAAAATTTAAATAAATCAATTATCTTTGGTTAATTATATTTTTAGCAGCACTAAGGTGCTTGAACATATTGAAATATGCTCAATTTTTTGATTATGCATGCTTAATTATATACATGGGTCTATTTGGAATCATGCTACTATTTCTCTGGCCATGAGGGAAACAGCAATGCTGTTAGTTTGAATGGCGCAAATGATAGATATTATGCTATTATTTGATTTATTGTGGGGAAGGCTGACCATGGGATGGACACTTCCGAATATGACTCAGGAAAGATAAACTTAGTACCAGGGGAGGCACCCCAGAGAAGCGATGCTATCTCTTGTTGTCAGCGGGAACGCCAATTATGGGAAGGGGGAGGGAACGTGTGAAGGGGCCATAGCCACAATTGAGCACATGTGGAGGAAGGGGTCTGATTTGATGAACCAGACTGGGAACCAGGAGGAGACCAGCTGTCAATGACGCGGTGGGAGGTATCCAAACATCCACTCTTGAAAGTGGTCCACCAAATGAGACCAGAATCTGTGGACCGCTTCTGGGAGGGTGGGGGTGGAGCCTGCGATGGCATCTAAGACAATCGTGTGGATGGTCCACATGGCGATTGCAACCACCAAAGCACTAAGGAAAGGGCGGAAGGGGGAGGCCATTGATAGAGCGAACATATCTCTTGACAGACTAAAGGGATGCGTTTGATCCTGGCCCAGAAGACGTTGAACTTCGCGCCATATCACTTTAGAGGTAGGGCACTTCTCCAGGCGGTGGAACAGCGTTCCATACTGGCCACACACGACACAGGATGAGTGTAAAGTGTTAGAGCGCTCAGATGTACGATACACCTGCCTCAGGCAGCGCCACATATGGGAGCGGACTTGAGGTTGCAACAGAGGATGGTGTACATATTTCCAGATAGTTTTTTGGGTCTCAATGGAGTAAGGGATGTCCATCATGTCCAGGTAGTCCACCCTGGATAGGACATGGGGCTGAATGGGGATCACGCCATCATGGATGGGTAGCCCCTGTACCTCTTGTGTGAACTGAGGAGAGGGGCGGCCTCTTTGGGTTGTATGTCCGCTAATACAAATTCTCCATTCAGCGCTCCGCATGGAGAGTAGGATTCGTTTGTAGTGGGTTTTAGTCCCGTGAGGACCTGTGGCCGATGTGTGTGAAGCGAGGTATTTCATCAGGGAGTGGGGGTTCGATGGATTGTTGAGGCCAAGGCGCAGGAGAAGTTGGAGCGGGCTGCGCGGGACCAGTGTTGAGAGGGGAGTGTAGGGGTGGTGACGGCCGCAATCCAGGTGCCCAGGATCTTGGCGGCATGGGCTTTGAAGTCAAGCAGGCCCATGCCACCATGATGTTGAGGGCCAAACATGACCTCTAGCCACACTGGTGGAGGGCGGCCTGACCAAATCCATCCCTGCAGCAAGGCGTACAAGGATTTGTAGAAGCTTGGGGAGAAGGGGATGGCATGGGCTCCAAACTAGACTTTGGAGAGGAGCATAGAGTTGGCTAAAACAACCCTGCCAGTAAGGGAAGTAGGATGGGCTCTGAGAAAAGCGATTCGCTTCGTCACGTTATCCAGAATATGGCACTCCATTACTGCTGACGCGTATCCGCCCACCTCCATCCACACGCCCAGATGGCGTACTGGTCCTATGGTAGGACGTGGCTTGAAGGGGAGCACCAGTGGGGCGGTGTGTTTTGAATTAGTAGGGCGAGGATGTGGGGGAGCAGATGGGCTAGGTTGGGAACTAATTGCTGGGATCCAGCAGTTCTGAAACTGACCAAGGAGGATGATTTTGGTTTTGGAAGCGTTCAGTGCCGCGTTGCTTACCCGGGAATACTCCTGGATGAGAGCTTCAAGCGCGCGTGCACCTTGATTATTAGACACCCCAACCACACAATCATCTGCAAACGCCATTATCTTGACTGGGGCTTGGCCTGGCACGTGGACCCCAGTGAGTTGGGCATTCACATTTCGCAGTAGTGGGTCAAGGCTGAAGTTGTATAAGAGTGGGCTGAGGGGGTCCCCTTGTCGCAAGCCCCTTTGAGGGCGGACTACTTCCGTTAGGAAGCCAGGGCCATGCACTGCCATTGTTGCAGATTCCGTGAGAAGCATTACCCAGTTGATTAAGCGAGGGGGTAGGCGGAAGTGATAAAGGCAGGCCCTGAGGTATTCCCAGTTTACTCTATCATAGGCCTTTTGTTGGTCCAAGAATACAAGTGCCCCAGAGGCTGTGGACTGACATACATTAGCCACAGAGTGCACGTTATCCCAAATCGACCTTCTGGGGATGAAACCGAATTGTTCTGGGGAGACGGTGGCAGATGCTACTTTCCCTAAACGGTTAGCCATGATTTTTGTTAAAATTTTGGTGTCTGTGTTTGTTAAAGAAATGGGGCGCCAGTTGGCTAAGTCTAGCTTATCCCCTTTCTTGAAGAGTGTGACAGTGAAGGACTCATGTCCTCCTGGTAGGAGGCGCGTTTCCATCAGGCTTTGGTTAAGTGAGGCGAGCAGCAATGGGGATATATATTTGAAATATTTTTTGTAGAACTCATATGGAATGCTATCTGGGCCTGGGCATTTTCAGTTTGGTGCACTGCGAATGGCTGTCCATAATTCATTTGGAGTAATCAAATTCATTATTTCTGGGTATCGGAAAATGGAGCAGATTTGGGCTCAGTTGAGAAATTCCACCACTTTGGCTGGCTGAATTGGGTTGGATCAGTACAACTCGGAGTAATACTGTTGCATTTCGTTTGCCACTTCAGCTGGTGTATCCGCTTTGGAATTATCCAATCTTCGCACCTGTATGCAAGCCACGCTCTGGCATGGTGCGAAATTTTTTTAAAGAAATGTGTGGTGCACTTGTCGCCTTTTGTGATGCGTGTGGCCCTGTACTGAACACAAACCCAATGTTTGTGTTGTCTTTCAAGTGCGTTGAGGTGGGCAGCTTCCTCCGCCCACTTCCATCCCCATGCAGAGCTGTATCCTGTAACTGGGAAGTTGGACTCCAAGTGTGCCAATTCTGCCAGAGCGCGCGAGATAACTGCTGATGTGGCTTGTGAGCGTCTGGAGGAGAGATGGCGAGAGTGGCGGATGGTGTCATCTTTGAAAGTTGCCCATGTGGAAATGGGTCCGCGCAAAACAGTGCAACAAACTTTTTTGGCAAAGTTGCCTCTTCTACCCATGTGGAAAATCCTGGTGATCTGAGCTCGGGGGGGCGGATTTTGTACCAATGTGTGGTCTTAGCAGCTGTGACAGGTAGGTGGTAGGTTAGTGAGACCAGTCGATGGTCAGATAATTCCAATTTTGTTGTCTTGAAGTGGGAGATAAAGGTTGGAATTTCGCCGGCATTAGAATAAGGTCAATGTGGGTCATGGACCTTAAAAGGCTGATGTGGACGTGGGGACGCATCATGTTTTCGAGCAGCGGGGCATGTTATGGCAGCGCATCCATTAACCTGAGGGTGGCCTTTAGAACGCGTAGTTCTACATAACCCTGGGGGGCGTGGGGTGAGGAAGGCCACCGGTCCATTGGTGTGTTTAGCCAAAAGTCCATGTCGCCGACTAGGAAGGAGTCTGGGGGTAGCAGGAGGGATTTGACCAATGAGAAAAATTCCTGACACTCGCGTGTACCATTTGGGGCATAGATGTTAATGATTGCATGTGCTATGTCAGCCCACGAGAAGGTGACAACAAGCACTCGGCCATTTAGGAATGTTTCTGAGGATAAAAATTTGAAAAACTTATTTTTCCAAATTATCACCCCAGAGTGCATCAACCAAAAGGATAGGGATGGGAGGAGCATTGTTTTCCAAGCTTCCTCGGAACCTCATGGACAGTGGGACTCCTGGATGGCCAGGATATCCACAGGTAAATTGTGTTGTAAAGAACTCAGTTTCCTAGCCCAGGACGGGGAGGCCTTGAGTCCAGCGATATTGAATGTCCCTAGAGTGAAGGTTTCCCCATTGCACCTTAGGTGTGAGGGGGTGTGCACCCGGGCTCACCATCCTCTTCTAGATCCCCATGGGCCTTCACAGCAGTGCGGGTGTTAGCAGTAACTCTATCAGAGTTTTTGTTGATTTTTGCAGAAAGAGTCACGTTGGCTTTAGCCTTCACTTTTTTTTTCCCAATGTCAGACGAATTTTTTGCGGTGCGGGTGAATTTGGTGCACTGTTGAGTGGGTCAAAGAAAATTTTTTCAGTTGGGATGGGTCCCAAGTCAGTCTCAACTGGAGCTTGGGTGCAATGATTGGGTGAGATCGAATCTCCCATCAGATCCTCAGATTGAGTGGCCCACTCAGCATGGGCTTCCCAATCTTATTAGTTGATGGATTCCTGAGTTGCTTCCACTGCAAAAGTCTCCATGTCCTCCTGGCATTGTGAGTGTGGGATAGCGGTGGTGGCTTTGGCCACTTCCTTGGCCGTGGCCCTACAGGCCTTCTTGGCCTTCTTCCGCTCTTGTGGGAAGATAGGCTTTACCAGTAGGTAGCAGCCTTGTGCTCCCCACGGGAAGGCCTCCTTGGTGCTTGCGGTTGGTTTGTAGTGCGCCTCTCCACTGGCCATGGCCGCCGAGGGGTGCTCTTGGAGTGTGACGCCCTCCTTGATGGGGCATGCATGTGACTTATGGCCAAACGCGTCACAGTGGGTGCAAATGGGGGGCGCGCTGTCCACGGTCACCCAGAATGGGTGGGTGGTATGCCCTACAATATCAATAAAAGTGGAGTGCGGAATCTGGGTTAGGTCCTTCGTGATCTCCTCAGTTGGGGTCAGAACTGCGATGGCTTTGCCAGTGCACAGGTGTGTCATCAGCATGAAGTGTTGCATTTTGAAAGATTGTATTCCGCCATATATGGTGAGACCATCTTTCAGGTGTTGTTCCAAATTGTCACGTTTTACCGTAGTAGGTAAAAAGTCGAATGTGAGGAAAATTTGGTTTGATTTTGTCCATCTGGTGCATTTAGTTTTGATGACCCATTGCCCTTCGAGGAGGTCAACCACTACGTGCACTGCTGCAGCCTCATCTGCTGCCGTTTTGCTTTCGAAACCTAGGTCTAGCCAACCGCATGACATGGATTGAGTTGCAACATACACCATGGTTGGGAAAATTGTGTGCACATCTTCACAAAATTTTTCCCATAAGGCCATTTTTTGGATGTCCAGAAATATGCGGACTCCAAATTCCACTGACAAAAGTGGCTGGGAGTGTGGCATGTTGATGTACTGGTTGCATCGTGCTTGCCATGCAAGTATCTCTGGGGAAATAGTGACTGCCAGTTTCTTAGTATTTTCGTCAATTCCGCTGGATTCTCCGGGGCATTTTCAAACATTGGAGGACGCGAGCCTTCCGCCTGCTCCTCTTACCTTGCTTGCCCAACTGCTCCCTGACATGGGCACAGACTAATCTCCTCTGTGAGATTATCAAACTAGATTCAGCCTTGAATTGAATAGGTTGCAATAGTGATTGCAACGAGAAAGAAAAGTGATATTATGCTATTATACTATACTATTTTTAGTATTTTGAACCTTAGAGCTAAGCTGTTGGATTAGGGTAGCTGAGGGTGGTTGTTCTTCTAAAGTGTACCAAAATGGATGGGCTGAATTTTCCTACAGAGATTAGTTAGTAAGGATATTGGGGATCCTAGTCACAGGATCCAGTGACCTAATTTTAGCTTTTTTGATAGGTGACGAGGGACCTAGTGTAATATAACCGGTGATCATGATGCTGATGACCGGAGAGGAGCTTGCTAAAAAAGGCTCTAAAATCAAGAGAAAGCAAGATCAAAATAGAGGTTAAAACATGTGTTTATTAAGCTAAAAGGAGAGAATATTATAGAATGTGACTTCACCCTATTTCTTTCATGGTAGCAATGACCTCCACTGGCAAGATCTTCAACACTTTGAACATGGTCAAGTGGGGGGATCAACAACAGGCTTGCTTTTGACAATTTTCTGAGGTCATGGAGAATAGTGCTCTGACAAGGTTGAGGTTTTTTTTGAGATTTATCAGTGGTAGGAAAATTTGGATTAGTTGAAGGTGGGCCCAGATTGGACTAATTGTGAGCAGGTTGAATTTCAACAACACCTCCCTCAAGATCTTGCTGAAGATGATGATATTTGTGCAGAAAACGGCTATGGACACGACTTACTACAGCTCCAGTACCAGTAGCAGCAATGAAGTATTCAGGCCCTCTGGTGTATCACCCAATAAGGGCCAGACCAATTAGTTGCAAGTTTTTGGTTCTTACCCCCAGGGCGATGGTAGTAGCTTAAGACTAAATCTCTTAAAGTTTTTCAAGAGAGCAGGTAGATGCTCATTAGCTTGATCTCCTTCTCTAATATTGGTAGTTTTACAGATTTATTAGTGATAGCTTGAAGACGTATGAACTCATCACTTAACCACCAAAGGGTCTGCAATTGCTTAAGTTAGCAAATTTAAGGATAGGGCGAAGGCTGGTTGGCAACAGCAGCTCATGACCATATAGGTCTTGGAATGTGGACATCTTAATTATTCTGTGGTAGCTAACTCAACATGCCAACAAGGTGCTAGGGAGAAAATCGTTCCAATGCAATGTGTCAGAAGCGGCAAACCTTCTTAGAATTGAAATTAAGGTGCCAATAGCACGTTCTACCATTCTATTGGTGGCTGGGTGATAGGGCGTCATGAAGAGTTGCTTTATACCAATAAGTGAAGTCAAATCTTGAACTATAAAAAGAAATAAAGTTCGTGCTGTTATATGATAAGAGTACCCACGGTCAACCATGTCAAGAGAAGACTTGACAATATAAGAAAAGGGCTGTAAGTTTTGTAAGGGCATTTGGCACCAAGTGGCCTCGACCCACTTCATTAGGTAATCAATGGCAATAATAATATAACGATGATCATGGACAGCAACAGGCAACAGCCCTACAACATCTATGATAATGGTATCAAAAGTGGCCCCAGGGTGACAAGCTCAAATTAAAACGCAGATTGGATTTATCCTGGGAGTGGCAGGTTAATCAAGTTTCCAAATCATTATGAATTGACTTGGCCATATTCTCCTAGTAGCATTTGGCCTTTAACCACTCAAGAGTTTTCTTTATAGTACCATGCCCAAGAGTTTTATGGGCCTCCAGGATTATTTTTAGTATGGGGCAAAGGGCGGAGGTAAGCAGGAAGGAGGTGCCAACCTGTTTGACTAAAGTCCCATAGACAACTTTAGTGTTAGCAGTCATATTCTCTATTGGGCTTGAACGTCTAATGATTCTTGAGGCCATACCCAAGTGTGAGGGAGAATCTCATAAAGTCAATACTCTTCTGGGATAGTTATATGTAAAATATGGACTCAGAATAGTCCATCCACATTTTGATGAATGAAGCTAACTCAATAACCTAACAAAATATCGTATTTTGAAGCCTGAGGGCCAACGAGCTAACCTCCCTTCAAGATCTTTCATTTGACAAAGCCAATAAAGGGAGGAATGTTTGGTAACTACTGTATAATGTTTACTTTACAAATAAGGGCGAAAGTGTTTTAATGCAAGTAAAACTGCAAGGCACTCATGTTCATTTAATGAATAATTCCGCTCTTCATTGGTTAATGTCTTGATAAAATAAGCAACCAGATGGTCAACTTAGTCTGTGTCTAACTGGGAAAAGATAGTGCCCACAGCGATGTAACTGGCATCAGTGAAGAGAACAAAAGGTTGCTCAAAGTTAGGATGTTTCAAGACGAGGGCTGATAATAAAGCGTTGTGTAGAGAATTAAGACTGTTTCTGTTCATGGCCCAAAATAAGGGAACGTTTTTGAGTAGGAGCTCAACTAAGGGCTCAGCAAGGTCAGCAAAATGAGAGATAAACTGGTGGTTGTAGCCTACCGTTCCAAGAAATACTTGGATATCAAATAGATATTATAGGAGCAGGCATGCGTTCAATGGCAGAGACCTTATCTGGGATGGGGAGGATACCTTGTCGCAACACCTTGTGCCCTATAATTCCATCTTTAGTTAAATATTATAAATTTAGAGGGTTTCATTTTCAGTGAGGCCTCAAGTAGCTGCTGAAATACCTGGTGAAGATAATTGGGATAAGCTGTAAAAGTTTGGGAGAAACCTGTGACATCATTAAGATAAACTAGCACATACATGAGGCTAAGGTCCCCAAACAACTGGTCCATAGCCCTTGGAATGTGACATGGTCGTTACATAACCCCTGAAGCATACAATTGAGATTGAACAACCCCTCATGAGAGATGAGGGCACACTTGGCACGATCCTCGGCGGAGAGATCAATTTGCCAGTAGCTGTTGGATAGATTCATTGCAGAAAAATATTGTGAGCCAGAAAAAGACACAGAGAGTCATCAATGCTGGGTAAAGGTAGCTGTCTTTGAAATTAATAGATTCCAAGTGTCAGTAGTCCATAACGACGCGTTGGCTCCCATTCTTTTTCTAATCAATAGGAGAGGAGAGGACCAGGGACTATGAAAGGGTCGAAGGAGGTCAGCATCAAGCAATTATTTTAATTTGAGAGTAACCTGGGCTTCCTTAGTTTTGATTTTTGATAATGATGGAAGCAGAAGGGAGCAGAGTCCCAGGGAGTGACTTGGTGCTGTACAACATTCATACGCGCATAATCTTGGGAATCAGAGGAGAAAATATTTGAATACCCTTTGATAAAAGCTTCTGCATCAGATTTTTTTGGCTGACAAATCAGAACTGATTTGCACACCACTGCAGCAACAATAGGGGGCTCCTATAAACCAAAGTTGCTAAGGGTACCAACTCCCTGAACTCCCATTACCTGGTCATAAGGCAAGAGGCAAATATAAGCAATTGGATTTGGCTAAATTACTTTTAGGTGACCAAGAGAGGTTGGCCATAAGAACAGTGATAGTGCTTTGATAGGCCGTATTTAAAACCCCTGGAAAGGGGAGAGCCTCAAACAAATATGGGTTAGGTAAACTAGACTTCTTGAGCAAGTGATCAGAAGTGGGGCCAACTGAATTTCAGTGTCCACCAGTATTTGATCCTATAGAGTTATGGTAATGACGTGGGGAGAATATAATGTTATCCCCTCCTCATTTTCAGCCATAGAAGGGGGAAAATTAAAATTTGGACCCCAACACACAATATTCTAGACGCTTTACTGAGGCAGGGGATTCAAGCAGGCACATCCTCAATTTCCGCTTCCCTTTTTTCCTTAAGAGGAAATTAAATTATGGGACTCAGTATACTAGTATATAAATATAGTGATCCTTGAAGTTAATAATGGCAGCATGCTCCATAAGGAACTCATTGCCTAATAAGAGGTCATAGCTATTATTATTCAATGCTACGGCAGGGACAGAAAGTTGTAAGCCACCTAGTTTCTGGGGCGAATGAGAGTAAGTGTCTATAACGTGAGCATATGTTGTAACGGCAGTCCCATAATCTAACAAATGGTAAAGTTAGGAAGAATCTTAATTTTTCTAATTAGTCGTAAAGAAGATAATATTAATAGGGGAAACAGAGTTGACAATGGTGAGAACCTTCACTTTGTGTACTACCCCTTCAATATGAGTCACCATCACTCCCCCACTGAGCTGGGATAGAATATATTGCCATAGGGGTATATTTAGGAATAGTATAAGAGGAAATATCTCTAGGTTTATTATCATCTGAAAGCTCAATAGGAGTTTCCTCTTCAGGAGCACTAGGGTCAACAAGGTCAGCAGAAATGGTATGAACAAATCAGTTCTTAGGTGCAGAGGTGTCATCAGAATAGGTAGCCTCTCGCCCTATGCTAACCCCTCTTTTGCTTTTTTATCCGCTATTTTTGTCCAACAGTGCTGAATGGAATGGCTGTGACGGCCACAACAGGTGCAGTTAGGTCAAGCAAGACTCTTTTCAGACTTGTTGTTGTTCATCACATGAACTTGAGGATGAGAAGCAGAAGTGGAAGCAGGAGTGGCAGTAATCATGGAGGCGGAAATTTTGAGGAGGGCCTCCTTGATATCTAAGATATAAGTAAATTTTTCATTTCACTGAAGTCATGTGGAGGTGGACCTGCGGATTGAACTTTAAAGCGGACAGGAATTAACAACAGCGTCATCAAGCATAAGGTATTTGTTGGTCACCAATGTTTAAGCTTTAAGTAGTAATGGGCAGCAAACTCCACGGAGGATTCTCCATATTATAACTTCATACTCATAAAATTCCTGTTTATGATTGTCCAAGGTATGATCACTGCCATATTCTTTATTAAACGTGGTTTTGACTTTAGCCCAAGTATTCCATCACATTAGTTGGGGTACCATGATTTCTTGAGAAGATCAACTAAGACAAGAGGGTAAGCATTTAACTTTTCTGACGGTCAGGAGCTTCCTCAATTGCGCACTCAAAAACATAAGAAATGAAGCATAATTCTCTCTCCAGGGTGAACTTGTCTTTAAAAAGTTTTAAAAGAAGTTCACCAATAGCTGAAGTAATTTTAAAACTCACTATGCTAGCACAATTATTTTCTGATAATCCAGACTCGAAAGGAGGCTTAAAGTTTTGGTTTAAATCAGCTTGTTGTTGAAAACTGTTCAGATCATTTTGAAGATCCCCAATCTGGGCAATTAGCAAATTGGTAGAAGCCTTTTGTTGTAGTTCGTTATGTATGAATTTCATCTTGACACATTGATTTTGAATTAGGGATTAGAGCTCATGGCTATCTTATTCCAATCTAATAACAGTTTTTAATGATTTAAGTCTGAGATGAGGGAATCGTTATGGTGGTAAGTGTTGTTCAACCTTTCTTTAATAGCATCAACAGTAAGGTTTGGGTTAATAGGTTCTCCACAGCGATGTAGCCAACAACTTTGAGCGATATTTTCAAGATTTTGTTCCAAAGCGTGAATGCAGACACTTAGTGAAGGATCCTCCAGAGGGGAAGGTAAATGCATAGCCGGCCCAGAAGGCCTAGGAGACCAGATTTTTTGAGAGAACCAGGGGGTTCATAGCTTGAAGGCCTTGTGGCCCTTCGTCTCCATCAAGTCCAAGGGGCCCATCACTCCTTCTCAACTGACTTTTTCCTGCTCCCAGGGGGCCTGAGGGACCATCAAGTCCAGGAGAACCTGGATTTTCGTGCACCCCTTGATCCTCAAACACTTATTATGTTACTGTTTTAAATTTAGTCAATCATACTGAAGTTTGTTTAAATAAAAGTATTAATTTGTCCTGAGAGATTGGTGATGGATTGTTGCAACCAACTCTTGAAAATTGTGGTTGTTTCAGTAGATCAGGTAGCTGCTTCCTCAAAAAGAAGGCTATCCATTTCCACGTCCAGTTGAGAGAGTTGGTTTTAAATGGAAATAATTTGGGTGCGGTTCTCAAGAATGGCCTTGCAGTCATCTCTTAAAACTGAAGAAGCCAAGTTATATAATTATAAAAGATAGTAGTTAAAGTCTTATGACAAAGTAAACTGTCTTTGTATTTCTTAAAGATGGATTTCCATCATTTGAACTAAATGATGAATGGCAGGATGCACAAACTGACATAAACTTCGCCCAGTGCGAGATATTCCTGCCTCAGAGCTGGGTAAGATGGCAGATTTGTACAAAGCTTGCATGTTATCAGGAACAGAAGACCCTTGGTTGCAAAGAGAGCGATTACCAGGAAAAGAGCACCTAAAAGTAATTGGTTTATAGTATCAACAACACCTATAGGCTGAAAGTGATAGTTTTGGGGTTCAAGGTTTGTAATAGAGATATTGAGCATAGCATGGAATTGAACAAGGTTGAGTTCATCATTCTCAGGGTCTGTGGTTTTCATTATAATTTATCCTTTGGGCGATGCTTCGTATTTTGGTAAGAGGCCAAGTGGGGCCTCAGTTAGAATTATTCAAGTGTAAAAGTTTATTCACCAGGTAGCTCGTGAGAGCACCTAAAAGAAAGCACCAGTAATTTTGTCAGGATAGGGTAGCTGGGGGTGGTCATACCTTGGAAGCATACTGAAATGGATGGTTGAATTGTCCTAAAAGATAAGATATCAGGGAGAGTCAGGTATCCTAGTTATAGGGTCCAGTGATTTATTTTAAGTTTTTAATAGATGACGAGGGACCTATTGTAATATAACCGGTGATTGTGATGCCAATGGCTGGAGAGGAGATCGCTAAAAAGGGCTTAAAATCAAGAAAAAAACAAAATCAAAATAGAGTTAAAAACGTGTGTTTATCAAGCTAAAAGGAGCAAATATTAAGGATGTGACTTCTCCCTATTTCTTTCAGGGTAGCCATGACCTCCACTGGCAAAATTTTCAACGCCCTGAACTTGGTCAAGTGGGGGGATTGGTGGCAGGCTTGATTTTGTCAATATTATGAGGTCACAGAGAATAATCCTCCAATGAGGTTTAGGGATTAATTAGAGAGGTGTTGGAGGTAGAAAATTCGGATCAGTTGAAGCTGGGCCCATATTGG
>JAKSZP010015116.1:0-44087 GCA_022478985.1 Massospora cicadina
CCTCTTACCTTACTTGCCAACTGCTCCCTGGCATGGGCGCAGACTAATCTCCTCTGTGAGATTATCAAACTAGAACCAGACTTGAATTGAATAAGTTGCAAAAGTGATTGCAACGAGAGAGAAAAGTTTTAAACAAATTAATTAAATATATTGATAACCTTGGCATAAGTTGCCAGTGTCAAATTAAACAAAAATGCTGTTGGGGATTATTCCCAATACTCTCACAACGTTGAAAAGCAATTTGACTTTAATTAATTAATATTAAATGGTTCACAACTTCAGCATAATTCACTGATACTCCAAAATAGACAGCAAATTCATAATCAGAAAATTGATAACAAATACTTCAGCTTTCTGCCAAAAATCCCACAATCATCTTCAAATAGAATTTGCATCAAGATATGATTCTGCTAAACTTAAACGTTTAGTATTAATTAGTTTGACATCCTCAGCATAACTCGATGGTCTCAAAATTGACTTGGAACTCTATTGGGATCATTTCTCAATATTTTTAACGTTGAATTTAAGCAATTTGTCATCTTAATGATAATATTAATTATATCATCATCCTCTGTCTCAGCCGCCAGTGTTGAGACCCACCAATTTCCTATCAGGGATGATCCCCAATACTTTCTTGATCCTGCGGATCAAGACAGCTCAACCCAACCAAATAGGGAGCACAAATTGGGGTATTATCATTAATAATGAATCAAAATTAGCAAACTAATTGGCAATCATCCTCAATTAATTATTATATTATTTTGTTAATATGTGAGGAATATCACCTGGTTAAAAATTTAACAGGGAGTCTATCTACAAATGGAACTAACTAGGTATGCTAATCAAACTGCATGGCAGATAACATTCCAAAATCTCCTAACTGATTGAGAGAGGGAATGAGAGCACAAAGCAATCTGGACTAGACCATTGTACTATGGGGGAGTACTAGAATTTTAACAGCTGGTGGTGATTACATCACATAGTGCCTTTGTCCCCAAACAGTCAAATTGCTATATTAAATGGTGCCATGGATGAAGCTGAACAATATCACCTTACCTTGATTCATCTGCCTGCCCAGCCTAAGAAGAATTGTGTATGTCAAGCAAGAAGACGTGAAGCAAGTGTTCTGGTTCTGCTATAAGACCAGCCACACAATGACTCAATACCACCATTGAAAGGGAAAGGCCCCTAGAGAGTATGAATATGACCCCATTGGTGGGTCACAAAGGTTGGTGCCAAAACATTCCTTTGACCAAAAGACAAAGAATGGATCTCATGGAACCTAACGGGGGTCATAAACATGAAGTGCCAACAGCAAGAGTCAGATCTCGCCCATAGGGAAGCATGGGAACAAGAAGTGGCCAAGTGACCCAAAGCAGATGATGAGCCCTTCATTAACCCCAACTATGAATCATACAAAATGGATGAAGGAACGAGCCCCAAACTGATGGCTCTATGCCCATCCCAAGTGGAATGGATGATCCACGAGGAAGAATGATGGCAGAAGGTGAACCATAAAAATTACCCCAAGAAG
Source organism: Massospora cicadina (assembly GCA_022478985.1). Taxonomy (NCBI): domain Eukaryota; kingdom Fungi; phylum Entomophthoromycota; class Entomophthoromycetes; order Entomophthorales; family Entomophthoraceae; genus Massospora; species Massospora cicadina. The sequence goes on from JAKSZP010015116.1 coordinate 1,535, forward strand.
GGATGGGCAGCACAAGATGCCAATAATTTTAAATCAAAGCCTGACAAGTCAAAAGCAAATACTAAGTCAACTCAGAAATTTTCAGCAAACAATTCTGAGAAGTCTAGAAATAAAACAACCAAATCAATGAAATTGGCAAATTCAGCCAATTAGAAACTGAACAAAAAGTCTAGATCTTCCAAAAAATTGAATGAAGGGATGGGAGTCTGATTGATGGATGAGGGGAAATCTGCCACATTGCCAGTAGGGACCAAGGAGCACCCAGAGATGATAATAAAACCGTCTCCATTGTCCGTCAATAGGGAGATGGGGATGGTGACTGAATTTATGGTGCATAGAATGCCCAGTAACGTGATCTTAGTTCTGATCAATCAATCTGAAAGCCAAAAAATACCCTCACCCACCCTCAGTGACACCAACAACCAACAAGCAAACTTCTGTCCATGACTCGATTCACAACCCAGAAAATATTTATCCTCATACCCAGAGTTGGGAAGCCAGAAATGAGGATTGCAACCACAAATGCTTGGAGATGGTGATCATACAAATGAGAAAGTGGAAAATACACCATTTCAAAACAAATAATAATTTAGACATAAATTTAATATTGGAAATGTGTTGGTTGAGGTTTATCCTCACCATCACATTTCCCTGAACTTTGATAAGAAAGGACAAGCTGGTGTGGAAAATAGAGGGGGTGAGAGAGCATTAGCCTTGACTAGACCCCAGGTTGAGACTAATACTGGGGAAGGACAGCGGTTAGATGTTTCATTAGGCCTGGGGTCAAATCAAATGGTTTTTGAAGTGGGTGGTTTCTAGGTTAAAGGTGGATTCAAATCAGGATTGGAACGATTCTTGGGTGTGGTGATTCAGCCATTATGGAATCTAATCTGGCCTAAAACAATTGGGGTTTTCTTGTAACATATATCAAAAGACATAGTTTCAAGCATGACGAATGAGCTTGATCTATGCTTGCAGAAGAGAGCTATAAGAGAAGGGTCTTGATAATGGGAGGCTTACTAGTTCCATTTTTATTAACTTGCTTAAATATATCATATTTAGGCTGTTCCTGAACCTTACTGATTTTTATTACTATCTTCCGAAATTTGTATTGATAAATTTAGTCTAACAGTGGCCATTTTTGGTCTATACAAACAGGAGGTGGACTTTGAGATCGAGATTGGGAAGGCTATAGCATCCATATACACCTTGTATTGGAGTCAGGGCATGTTGCTGGGGGTAAGCATACTCGCAACTGTCCTCCAAGGGGTGTTTATCCATGGCTCCTATAGCACGCGCACTAGAAAAATGGTCTCAGGGACTATTTCAGCCCTTTGATCATTGACTTGGGCCCTGCTTTCCAATTCATTCTTGGATCACTGGAAGGAGCCAGTTCATTACATTAAATGAAACTTATTTAACTTTCCTGTTGTTGTGATGGCAAGCAAAAGAGAAGCCAAAAGCAGTTGTGTTCCCTGTGTAAAATACCATACCGCGACGCTATTAATGGTGGTATCTTCTGTAGTGTTTTTGCTTCATGAGGTATACCAGGTGCTGCAATGTGTGTCCTGGAGTGGTGGGAAAGTGGTAGGACCAGCGAAGACCAGAGGGAAGATTCCATCAAAGCTAAGTTCAGAGGAATGGAGCTTATTCATCAGACATTTGGCTGGGTTCGTTCCAAGGGCGGTTGACAAAGGCTTCTGGGGTGAGAATTCGTTTGCTTTACAGTTGAACCAAGTTTTGGTGACCTTGCCCATGAAGCTTTTAAACTGGGTATGTAAACTTTTAGAGCAGCAGGATGGGTTGCCTGACTCAGCAGAGGAGTGTTAGGACTTGATTGACTGAGAAGCATGTCCAGATGAGGCACAAGATTCAGTTTGGCCAGCTTTGCTGCAGTGCAGTCAGGGGAGAAAGTCTGTGGAGGAATATGGTCGAATGTTCCAGGCACTGGCCAAAACAGCCAAGGCGTCAGAGTCCCAGCTTCCTCGCGTGTTCTTTCAGAATTTTCAGGCTGATTTGTTATTGGCAATGGCAGTACTGAGGCCTGCAGAGACGTTGGAGGAAGATGTGGCCTTGGCCTTGCAGGTGGAGTGGCAGGTGGTCTTGGCCCAGGCTCGCCAGGAGTTGGTGCAGTACCCAAGTGGTTCATATGGGAAGGAGGCAATGAGACGAGCAGATTTGGACCTGTGTACAGCTCAAAGGGGTTCAGGTATGTGGAGAAGGAAGGAAAGGGTCAGGGGGAGCCTGGAGAGGGCGGCGAATTTCTGGGGGCGGCAATGGTTGAGGCCACCGTTCAGGTCCATGAGGCCTCAAATAAGAAGAAGAATGCTCATTATAACTTCTGCAAGAATCCAATGAAGCCAGTGTCACAGAGTAAATTGCTTTCTTCGATTTATTCATATTTATTTTTACCCATAAAAGTGTGGGAAGGTCCTGGGAAGAAGGAGTGTGGAATGGTCCTGGCCCTGGTGGACACTGGGGCTGATAAGAATTATGTGGATGAGGTGTGAGCAAGAATATGTGGATTGCCGTTGCAGGAGGATGGATTTGTGTTGGTGGCGGATGCCACCAAGAGGCCTGCGGTCTGGAAGGTGCAGACGAGATCCCGTTGAGACAAGTCCCAGATGAGTTTGAGGAAGAATTTCATGCTGTGGCACATTTGCCTCATCCAGGGGTGTTGGGGATGAGGTGGTGGTACTAGTTTCATCCGCAAACTAATATGATGAAGGTGAAAGTACTGTTGTCGCCCAAAGGCTCAGATGTGTGGGAGCGGGAATTCCAGTCACAGGGGTCATCAGTGAAATAAATGGGGGGAATATATTCAGCCGCACCATTGGAGGGCTTGCCAAAGGAGTACTAGGGTTTTTTATCAGTGTTTGAATCCAAGGGTGAGGCAACCTTCCCACCTACAGGGGACTTTGCATTAAGTTTTTGGTTCAAAGAGGGCTCTGAGTTGCCAAGGGATGTCCAGTTTATCCATTGAATCCCCAGGCTTGGGAGGCTCTTGATCAATATGTCCATAAAATGCTAGGTCTGGGTTTGATTGTGCCATCCACATCATCTGTGGTTTCACCAGTGCTACTGGTGCCAAAGGCGAGTGGGGAGCTACGTCCTTGTGTGGATTTCTAACGCCTCAATGCAGTAACAGAGGCTGACCCTTATCTGATGCCACTCCCGGAAGACATTCTACCCATTATTTTTTTGGGGTGTGTGGTGTTCAGCAAATTGGATCTGGTTGACGCGTTCAATCAGATTCCTGTGTGGCCAGAGCACCAGAAGTATACCGCACTTAGGTGTCACTTGGGGATTTTGAGTATCAGGTTATGCCGTTTAGGCTGCGTAATGCCCCTGCAGTTTTCCAACGCATTATTGATTGTGTGTTGGGGGATTTGGTGGGGAGGTGTTGCGTTTCCTATATGGATGATATTCTGATAATTTCCAGGTTAATACAAGATCATGTGAGGGATTTAAGGAGTTTTCTGGAGGTGGTAAGCCAGGTGGTCTTGAAGATGAAGCCATCCAAGTGTGACTTTAATAAGGAACTCGGTGCCTTTCCTGGGAAATGTGGTTTTCAGGGGGTTAGTGATATGTCCTGATAAACTGCGAGCAGTGAATAAATGAAAGGCCCCCAAGAATCAGACTAAAGCGCAAAGTTTTTTTTTGGGAGTAGTGAACTTTGTAAAGAGGTTCTCCAAGAATTTAGCTGAGTGGGCTGTGCCACTGACAAGGTTGACTGAGAAGGTACCTTTCATTTGGGGGAGACTGAGGAAAGGGCTTTCCAACGGGTAAAGCACAGTCTGCTGAAAGACCCAGTTCTGGCCCATCCTGACCCCAACAGACCATTTGTAGTAGAGACAGATGCGTCAAACTTTGCACTTGGATGTGTACTATTGCAGAAGGGTAAAGACGGGCTTGAGCACCCTGTCTGTTACTTCAGCAGGAAGATGGTACCTGATGAGACAAATTACCCAGTCTACGACATAAAACTTTTAGCAATTGTGGCGGCATTAGGGGAGTGGTAACTTTACCTGTTGTACGCCAGGCATCTGGTTGTGATCCAACAGATCATTGAACCTTAGAGTATTATAAGTCCCCACGTCTGATGAAACAGAGAAAGGCCTGGTGGCACTTAGATTTGGTTCAGTATGACTTACGGATTGAGTATAAGTCAGGGAAACATAATATTTTGCCAGATTTGCTGAGTCGTGATTCAGGGTTGGAGTTTTCTGAGGAGGAGTTGAGGAATTTTAACACCGCTACAATGTTTCCATTGAGTTTGTTTGCAATGATCTGGGGTTAGAGAGAAGGAATCTCAGGGAGAATTCAGACTGCACAGCGGAGAAGTGAGTTTGGCCAGCGGATCTTAGATGAGATGAGAGAAGGGGAGGCAAGCAAGAAACATGTGGGGTTCTCAGTCTGTGTGGTCTTATCTGGCATCAAGGAAGGATCTGGGATCCTGTGATGAGTTTGCAGCAGGAGGTATTTGCAGCTAACCACGATCATCCTTTAGCTGAACATCCAGGCAGGGAGAAGACACTAGACTTAGTTCGTTGCAAGTATTCATGGAGGGGAGTGGGTGTGTCATGGAAACGGCAGAAGAAGTTTAGACCAGCCTGCCAGTCAGGATGCGTAAGCACCCAAAAAGCAATCCAGAATGCCAGAGGCATTGCTGACCAAATGACATTATATGGAGCCAGGCATTGGGAAATGACAAATTGTTGGTGTAACACCACAGTGTTTATGATCCTGATGATGAACCACGATGGGCCACCTCCCAACCCAGGGAGCCTTGCTGCAGGGGGTGGGATCACAGAGATAGTTTCAATAAATTCATCGGCATATTGGGTCATTCCAACCGGGGAGGCAAGGAGACAGATTCTTTCTTGCAATTGTGGACATAAGGCCACAAGATCCCCATGTACTGTTGCCGGAAGTTTATGATAATGGGGTTATAGAGCCAAAAATATCAGACTCGCTGAATCCAATTGACAACGAAGGGGGCCATAGTGATAATAAGTACTGATAGAGCCCATCCGGTATATGGAACAATGTGCCACCAGGGAAACGCCATCAGGGATGCAGTCAGAAGGAGTAATACAATAAAAAATTGTTTTGTTCTTTGCCAAAATTTTTATTGAAGGAAAAGGAAGAAAATTGACCAAAAATTTTCTCAGTGCTATGAAACTGATTAAATAGTGGTCAATTGGGATAGGGATAAGCTGGGATCAGGACCCTCAATTTTGACCTGACTAGAGAATTATTTGAGAATATATGGGTTTGTTCCTTGAGAACTGACATCAAAAATTTGGTGGTGGGCTGAGTCACTGTCAGTTCAACCTCAAACATCTGAACTGAGGCTCAGCTATGTTTCTGATGATTGGCATGATGGCATTTGGCCTGAAGAATGACAGGAATCCCCCAAGGCCACCCCACATAGGGGCGGGTCCATTTGGTTGGGAACAGGTTTGGGACGCCTAACCCGCCTGCACTTGGTCACTGGGCTGTTCATTTGGTCAGTGGCATCACATTAGCCACAACGCCCAAATTGTCAACAGGGGACTTTAAACCCTCATCAATGGCATCTGATGCTATAGCCTGCCCATTGAGAATGATCCCCAACGACTTTGGTAGGGAGGTGATTTGTTCAATAGACATATTAATCGAATTGGAACCATCAGGCGTTCCGGCTGATAGCTCAGTCTTCATGCCTTTCCAGCCTTTTGAGATCTAAGCATCAGCCAGATTCCCACTCAAATTAGATCTGATTGAATTCAATTTGACAATCTCAGTGCAGATTTCGCTGATTCCCCATAATAGTTCTGCCAAGGTGAGTGTGGGTACTGGGGGTGGGATCTGAAGCAGAAGAGCTTTTACCCAGCGCTCATCTACTACATGAGCGAGATCGCCCTGAGTAACAAGGGGCACTGCCATCCTCTTTGGTGTCTTCTTACTCAGGAATGGAAAAATGGCCCAATCAATGGCCAGAGGATGTTCTTCGGGACTTACATTACCCTTTCCTTTTTCCACAGGGAGGACTCCGCCATTGGAAACTGCACAAGAGCCACATTCTTGTACGCCTTGGGTAAACTGATTGCCATAATTGTTGCAACTTTTTTTTGGGGGGGAGGCAGGGAGCATCAGGGTGGGATCCGTGGAATGCTTCAACCAGGGCCATGCAATTTTCACAATTGCGCGCCTTGACCCAACTGTTTTTGTAGGATGGATAACCTTTCCAGGCCACAAGATATTTTACAGAACGTCGGATTTTCTGGGATGCCAGGATAGCCTCTACCTCGGCATCTTCCCCATTATCAACAATGATTGATTCTGGTTCCATAGGCATTGCACCCTTGAAGGGTGACAACTGGGAAACATGGAAAACAGGATGCTGCTTCCAATGCGCAGGGAGCTTCAGTTGGAACGCCCCGTTCCCCAATACCTCCTCCACCAAATGGGGATCCAAGCATTTACTAGCGAATTTATGGGAAGGGGCTTGAATTTTTAAGTGACGGGTATCAAGCATGATGTAGGAGCCCACCATCAAATCGTGACCCAGAAGACGCTTACAATCTGTGAACCGCTTGTAGTCATCTATGGCTTTAGTGAGGTGTTCCCGCACCAAGGCTTGAGTCAATCTGATATGGACAGCATGATCTGCGGCAGCTTGAACCTCAGGATGCAAGCACAGCCTGACTAAAAATGTAGGATTGTAGCCCAGAGTTGCTTTGTAGGGGGAAAACCTCATGGACACGTGGGTCCCGTTATTGTAAGCGAATTGGGTGAGAGGAAGGTCACTTTCCCAAGTATCCTGCGCGGCTGCAGCATAGCAACGCAGGTACTGTTCAAGGACTTGATTAACCCATTCAGTTTGTCCGTTGGACTGGGGATGATACGCCATGGAGCGACAGGGGGATATTTTCAGAATTGATAGGAGTTCACTCCAAAACCGCGTGGTGAACTGGGAGCCACGGTCACTGATGATCTCCTGGGGGAGCCCAAACATCAAAAACACATGGCGTACAAAAATGTGGGCAATTTTATCTGACGCAATTGTGGAAGTACAAGGTATAAAAAGGGAAAATTTTGTGAAGCAATCCACTACTACCATCACCTCTGTGAACCCATTAGAACAAGGGAGTTTGACTTTAAAGTCCACGGACACCGATGTCCATGGCTCCTCCGCCTGCTGTAAGGGGTGCAGGAGACCATTTTTACTAGAGCGATCTGACTTAGCCCTGGTGCAAGTGACACAATTGGCGATCCAGGCTAGAACCTCTTTCATCAGACCTGCCCAATTGAAAGTCCTCTTGATCAAATCGATGCAATTTTTGTTGCCAGGATGTCCAACTGTGGAGGGATCGTGATGTGTGCAGAATACCTCCAATCGGAAGGAGGGGGAACCCAGATGCAAGACCAAAAGTAAATGAGCCCCTCCTCTAAGGCTTATAGAGAATGTTTGTGACTTAGGTGAGCCAACTGCTCAACCAACTCCACGCCCTCAGGGAAAGCCATTTGACTGGCTAACACCTGAGCCACTAGTGGGGCGTCAGGAGCCAAAGTGACGGATGAGATGATGGGGGGAACAATTGACAGAATTTGGGTGGCAGGAATCACGGTAACAAGGTCCAATTCCTCTGAGTCCAAGGAACAGTGGGCGGGGCTGCGACTTAGAAAATTGGGAAGTACATTGAGTGCACCTTTTGCAAATTCATATTTAAAGTTAACACTGCACAGGTCCCAATAGGTTCAGGCTTGCTGGTGTGCCAATTTTTGGGGTTTATGAAAATATAAAAGAGCCTGGTGATCCGTGAAGACCATCAATTCATGTTGAGCACCATGCAACAGATACGGCCAATGAGTTAATGCCCATGCAACAGCAGCCAATTCTTTATTGTATATGGCACAAAACTGCTCCATTGCTGTGAACTTTCAGGAAAAGTAAGCAACTGGGTGTTCTAAATCATCGTGCTCCTGAAGCAACACCGCTCCCACTGCTACTGATGAGACATCACATGCAACAATATACGGCTTAGTGGGATTGGTATGCTTCAAAATGGGTGGAGACATGAACACCTCTTTGATCAATTCTAACGCCTGCTGGCATTTGGGCATCCAGCAAAATGGTACGTTTTTTCCTGTAAGGGGGTGGAGCGATGAAGCCATCTGGGAAAGTGCTGGGGGAAATTTTTTTAAGGAAAATGATGGTTCCCAAAAAACTCCAAAGTTGTTTTTGCATAGTTGGGGTTGGCCATTCTCGGATTGCATCTAACTTGTTGGGAGGGATTGCATAACTGTCCTTGAGAATGAGGTTCCCAAGGAAGGTAACCTCCTCCTTATAAAACTCACACTTGGAAGGCTTGACAATCAAGCCTGCCTTATGCAAGGCGGCCACCACTGCTTCCAAGTCAGTAGCATGTTGTTTGAAGGTTGTGGAGTGAACCAGGATATCATCGATGTATGCAACTGTACAGGTAAACTGGAGGTCACCCAGTACATTTTTGATCATACATTGAAATGTAGCGATTGCATTTTTCAGCCCAAAGGGCATTACATGGAATTGGAAAATGCCGCGCTTTGTCTGGATCACTGTTAACCATTCCTGCCCTTTCATTACCCAAATTTGGTTGAAGACGTTCACCAGATCCAGCTTAGAGAACACACGGGATTTGGCGATTGCCTGGCTGATCGTCTACTTCAGAGGCAGGGGGTAGGGATCAGAAACCATTACTTTGTTTAAATGAACTTAATCTATGCAGGGGCAAAGAGAACTATCCGCCTTTCTGGCAAAGACTATGGGGGAGGCGATGGGCAAGGTCTCCTTGAACAACCACCATTTTTTTAGCATATCATTCAACCAGGTATTGAGTGCAACTTCTTCCTCCGCTGTATGGGGATACAACGGGCAGTTGATGTTCACCAACTCCATGGTCGTTCAAAACCCACATTTGAACCTAGTGTGCAGGGGCAGGCGATCCACCTTTTCCAAGTCAAAGATTCTCCGATAGCACATTAAGCTCTCAGGAAAATTGGCCAGAATGCCCGCAGAAGTGAACAGGGAAGTGATATAACTGGTTCCTTGTATCTTCTTAAGGGTGTCGATCAAGAGAAATTCTCCCTCCAGATGATCATTAGCAAATGACAAAATATTATATTCCAAGTGAATTTTAACATGTTGTTGGCGCCACCACCCCACACCTAAGATCACCAGAAACACCAGGTTCAGCATGGCCAAAAATCGATTGCAGAAGCTAAACTGGTGGATTGAAAAAGGTACCAGTTGGCAAATGATATATGAGGTCTGAGAAGCAGATGAGGTTACCATCACTGAGGGACCCGCATCCATTTCCAGTTCCAATTGTTGAGCCAGCTCGACACTCATGAAGTTCCCTGCAGCTCTGGTATCAACCAGGGCCTCAAAGGAAACATGATGCGAGCTGACACTAATATTTATGGGCAATAGGAAATAAGCAAAGTTTTGTTTATTGGAAGATTTGTTTGACTCTGTTGCGACTGAAGAAATAACTGGCATATTGTGGGTGAGGTCAGGTGCCTTTGCTGGAGCAAAGATTGGGAGTATGAGGGTGGGGGAAATGACTTCCTCCATCTAGCCCATAACAGATTCATTTATAGGTGACTCTGTATCAGTCAACTCGGACACGGGGGTTACAGCAGAATTTGTACCCAAATCAACTGCTAGTTTGGAGGTAGGCTCATTGTCTGCGTATACTTTGGGTAACCCAATCATAAAATTCCCCTTTTGATAATGGGTAATGTGGCAGGGGAAGGCATTAATGGAGGTCATGGTGGCACATATTTGATCCACTGATCTGAGGGTGGTGGACCAGACTTTGTGATGAGCAATGCCTGAGTCCAAGCCTGATCTAAAGACTGCCTGAAGCATATCAATAGAGAGACCTGACGCAGGGGCAAGTTCACGGAAGGTAGAGATCAAAGAAACCAGGCTATGAGCCTCGGCTATGGCATAGATCAGTCTGAATAGGTGGTCTGATTGTGATACAGGGGGTTTCAGGGCAGCTGACATGACAGCCATCAGCGGGGTGGGGTCTCCTGCTTGTGAGGAAGAGCGCAAAAGGCCTCCAACCCAACGGCAGGCATCCCCATCTACAGCGTCTAACAACGCAAGCCCTTGTTGGGCATGAGATAACGCGGAAGCATTGTTAAGCGCGATAGCTGTACACATTTGCACCTTGGCGAGTAAATCAAGAACTTGATTGGTGATCTCCCAGGAAGAGACACTCGTTCTTCCTTCCAGGCTAGTGGAAGGAGGAGGAGACGCCATCCGCGCAGCTTGAATTGACTGAAGAAGATTTCCCAAGGTATAGCAGATACTTCTCCCAAAATTGGAAAGTGACCAAAAAACTAACAAACAGCAAGCTAAAGATTGCACATTAATTTGGTAAAGGGTAACCACTTCAGCGCCCAGTTTGAAGAACAAGGCGGAAGTGGATAGAAATAATGGTTGATCAATTATGTCATGGAAATGGCAGAAGAAGTTTAGACCAGCCTGCCAGTCAGGATGCGTAAGCACCCAAAAGCAAGCCAGAATGCCAGAGGCATTGCTGACCAAATGATGTTATATGGATCTGGGAATTGGGAAATGACGAATTGTTGGTGTAACACAACAGTGTTTATGATCCTGATGACGAACCACAATGAGCCCACTCCCAACCCAGGGGGCCTTGCTGCAGGGGGTGGGATCACAGAGATAGTTTCAATAAATTCATCGGCATATTGGGTCATTCCAACTGGGGAGGCAAGGAGACGGATTCTTTATTGCAATTGGTGGACATTAGGCCACAAGATCCCCATGACTGTTGCCGGAAGTTCATGATAACAGGGTTATAGAGCCAAAAATATCAGACTCGCTGAATCCAATTGACAACGAAGGGGGCCATAGTGATAATAAGTACTGATAGAGCCCATCTGTTATATGGACCAATGTGCCACCAGGGAAACGCCATCAGGAATGCAGTCAGAAGGAGTAATACAATAAAAAATTGTTTGGTTCTTTGGAAAAATTTTTTGAAGCAAAAGGAAGAAAATTGACCAACAATTTTCTCAGTGCTATGCAACTGATTAAATAGTGGTCAATATAGTGATAAGCTAGGCTTGGGACCCTCAATTTTGACCTAACTGGCGAATTATTTGGGAATGGACAGGTTTGTTCCTTGAGAACTGACATCAAAAATTTGGTGGTGGGCTGAGTCACTGTCAGTTTGACCTCAAACATCCAAACTGAGGCTCAGCTACATTTCTGATAATTTGGTGCAATGGCATTTGGCCTGAAGAGTGACAGGAATCCCCCAAGGCCACCCCACATAGGGGCGGGTCCATTTGGTTGGGAATGGGTTTGGGACGCCCAACCCACTCACGCTCAGTCACTGGGCTGTTCATTTGGTCAGTGGCATCACATCGGCCACAACACCCGAATTGTCAACAAGGGACTTCGAACCCTCGTCAATGGCATCTGATGCTATAGCCTGCCCATCAAGAATGATCCTCAACGACTTTGGTAGGGAGGTGATTTGTTTAATCAACATATTAATCAAAATTGGAACTGTCAGGCATTCTGGCCAATAGATCAGTCTTCATGCCTTTCCAGCCTTTTGAGATCTGATTATCAGCCAGATTCCCACTCAAATTAGATCCAAATGAATTCAATTTGACAATCTTGGCACAGATTTCACTGATTCCCCATAACAGTTCTGCCAAGGTGAGTGTAAGTACTGGGGGTGGGATCCAAAGTGGAAGAGCTGTTACCCAGTGCTCGTCTACTACATGAGCAAGATCGCCCTGAGTAATGAGGGGTACTGCCATCCTTTTTGGTGTCTTCTTACTTGGGAACGGAAAATGGCCCAATCAACAGCCAGAGGATGTTCCCTGGGACTTACAGGGTGCTGCAGTATGGCAGTATGTGGAGTGATGAGTGGTGTGTGCCAGATCATAGTCTCATTGTATGGAAGCAGGAGGAAAATTGAAGCCGCTTCAGATTCCATCTAGGCCATGGGCCTCTGTGAGTGTGGATTTTATCACAGGGTTGCCCAAGTCCCAGGGGATGGACGCCATGATGATGGTGGTTGATCACCTGACAAATTATGCAGAGTTTTTCCCTTGTTAGTCAACCATCTCTGAAAAGGTATCAGGTCAGATCTTTATGAATAAGGTCTTTTCCCAACATGGGGTACCAGAGGAGATTGTGTCAGACCGAGGTCCACAGTTTACATCTTGGTTATGGTTACATCTGTTCATAAACTTGAAGATAGAAACTCACGTTCATCAGCTTACCATCCCCAATCAGATGACCAAACTGTGAGGGTGAATCAAATATTGGAACAGTATTTGAGGTGCTATGTCTTAGGGCGACAGGATGATTGGGTGAGTTGGGTGAAGTTGAGGCAATTTGCTTATAACAACCATAAGCATGGCTCCACAGGAATGACCCCATTTTTCGCAAGTCATGGTCAGCACCCAGAGGGTATGGGGCCTCAGGAACAGGGTCAGAACCCAGCGGCAGATGAGCTGTCATGTGAGACTCAAGATACCTTATGGTTCCTGAGAAGGAATCTAGAGGCAGCAGTCATGGCTCAGAAGAGGAAAGCAGATAGGCATTAGTCAGAGGGGAGCGTTTTCAGAAAGGGTGATTGGATCTTAGTAAACTCTCAGAACTATGTCATACCTGTGAGGATCCAGAAGTTGGGGCCGGTGGCATTGGGCCCATATCCAATAGTGAGGGCGGTGAACGAAGTGGCGTTTGAGCTGAATTTTCCAGAGGAGTCTTGGGCTCATCCAGTGTTGAATGTGTCGCAGCTTAGACCATCCTTGGGGAAGCTGCCTGAGAAGTCCTCCCCTCTGTTTCCAGCTGAAAGGGGGGCTGAGGAGTATGAGGTGGTGAGATCCTGGACACAAAAGTGGTGTGGGGTCGTGGTCATTTTTGGTCTAGCGGAAAGGTCATTCATTTGAGGAGGCCACGTGGCAGACATCCAGAGATTGTGCCCGGTGTCCTTGGAAAATCTGAGAGTTCTTCTTGTCTAGGGGGGTGATGTGGCGGTTGAGGTTTATCCTCAACATCACATTGCCCTGATCTTTGATAAGACAGGACAGGCTGGTGTGGAAGATAGAGGGGGTGAGAGAGCATTAGCCTTGGCTAGACCCCAGGTTGAGACTAAGACTGGGGAAGGATGGCGGTTAGATGTTTCGTCAGGCCTGGGTCAAACCAGATGGTTTTTGAAGTGGGTGGTTTCTAGGCTAAAGGTGGATTTAAATCAGAATTGGAACGATTATTGGGTGTGGTGGTTCAGCCATTACGGAATTCAATCTGGCGAAAAACAATTGGGGTTTTCTTATGGCATATATCAAAATACATAGTGTCAAGCATGACGAATAAGCTTGATCTATTCTTGCAGAAGATAGCTATAAAAAAGGGACTTGATAATGGGAGGTTCACTAGTTTCTTTTTCTATCAACTTGCTTAAATATATCAAATAAAGCCGTTCCTAAGCCTTACTGATTTTTTACTGTCTTCCAAGGTTTATATTAATAATTTTAGTCTAACAGTGGCCATGTTTGGCCTATACAAACAGGAGGTGGGCTTTGAGAGCTAAATTGGGAAGGCTATTGCCTCCCTATACACCTTGTCTTGGAGCCAGGGCATGTTGCTGGGGGTAAGCATACTCGCAATTGTCCTCCAAGGGGTGTTTATTCATGACTCCTTTAGAGCACACTAGAAGAATGGTCTCAGGGACCATGTCGGCCCTTTGGTCATTGATTTGGGCCCTGATTCCCAATTCATTCATGGCTCACTGGAAGGAGCCAATGCGTTATAGGAAACGCAAGTAAGTAGCCAAAAGGAAATAATGCCAATCTCAATTCACAATGCGACGAACCATGCATGGTCCCACCAAATAGGCTTTCAAGCCCTCTGGATGGATCATGTGGTGATTGTCGCACTGAACAAGAACAAGGACCTGGAATTTGTGGAGGAAACTCATGCTGGAAGGATTCTAATAGCACTGCTACTAATAGAGGAAACTTGCAGGAGCCTTCAAGTGGTGGCTGTCTACGCTCCACCAAAGTCTTACAAAAATAAAATATTTTGGAATTTTCTATCAAAAGTACCAACTGAAACAACATCAGTTATAGCAGGAGACCTGAATTGTTGGAGGAATGTGAGTAGGATTACTTTCCTGACAAGCAAAAGTCCCAATCAAAAGGCTGATGAGATGTTAGAATACCTAGTCGAATTGGGGATTTGCCTCATGATTGACAAGGAAGACGATAAAGTTGCCAACCTAACGTGATGGACATATGACTTCACTGGAACCTCACATGCTGGTTTGCGCCTGAATTATATACTGGTGTCATTTGACCTCAAGCTGCAGACATCCAACAGCAAAGTCAATATAAATGCTAAAAGTGGCCACATGTTTGTCCATGTGGATATTGATCTTGACAAACCCCTGAGGAACCATGTATGGCAGCTGGCACCAGCCACGCTGAGGTATGGGGAATGGTGCTGAAAATTAAAGCCAGACTGGATCGACTAGTTGCAAATCTGGATCATCACCCAGAGATAGACCCTCTGGAATGGTGAGACTAGATCAAAGAGAAGATGAAGCATGATAGCATGAAGTTTGAGAAAGTGACAACCTACAAGCAAACTTATACCGCAAAACAGCTGAAAACAGCACTGGAGAGGTTGAAGCTTACTCAGCGGTACAGCAAAGAATGGTGGAAAAAGTACCAAACAATGCACAAAAGGTATTGGCCTTAATGCCAAAAAAGGATTTGGAGCGATGGATCAATGTTACCTACTTATATCAGAGCTTGGTGGGGACAATGAACAAAGAGGGCCTGGCGCACCTCAAGGAAATCCAAACCAAGGCTAGGATATGGGAAGTAGAGACAGCGGAAGGGGAAGTATCAACGGACCTAGAAATGATTAAGTGCAAGATCAACCGCTTTTATGGCAAACTAATTTGTCAACAAGAAATGAGCAAATCAGCAACAAATGCCCTAATTGATCTGGCCAAGCTGGCACTTGGGGGCTGTACGCCAGAAGATGTTGCTAACTTAATCACCAGAATTTCCATTGATGAAGTTAAGCGGGAGCTAAAATAGTTACTGAGAATGAAGGCACTGGGCCCCAACAACATGTGTGCAGAGGTGTACAGCACATTCACAACTTCATTGTACCAAAACTTCAATCCCTCTATAATTCCTGTTTGCAAAATGGACAGCAAACCCCAGGAGGCCAATGCCCAAATTGTATTTTTGTACAAAAAGAGACTCCAATGCCAACTACAGAACTGGCGCCCAATCGCACTATCCAACACCAATTATAAGCTGCTAACGTGCGTATTATCAAATTGGCAGATGGCAACAGCACCGTGTATGCTCCATAAGGACCAAAACGGGTTCATCAAGGGCCAGAGCATTTGGGACAGATTTGTCGCAGTCTAAAAAACTCCAGGATGCATAGGGAACTGAGCAGGGATATCTCATGTTCCTTGACATGGAAAAGGCCTACAATCAAGTAGCGTGGTCATTCCTACATGAGATTTTAAAGGCAGTTGGTATCCCTGAAACCTTTAGATCATGGATAACAGCACTGTACTTGGTCCTGGTAACCAAGGTGATCATCGCAGATGTTATAACCAACGACACTGTGGTTGGGCAGGGTCTCTGACAAGGCGATCCTATGTCACCAATTTTGTTCAATTTTACAGCTAACATATTATTGGTGGCGGTGGACGCGAAAATCTGGGGCCTAGTCCACCCAAACCAAACACCACTGAAGATGCTGGCATTTGCTGACAACATGGTAGTAGGTATCAGTTTGCCAACTGACCTCCAGGGCGCCAAGGAGCTTTTAGACCTATACCAGTTAGAGTCAAATGCAAATATCAATTTTGGCAAAAACCTCCATAATGAGGATTGGCAATACAAACTTCAGCCCACTGACTGATACAACACAAATAATGAACTCCCATATGATCTGATACCTCAGTATACTCTTTAGCAATAAGGGGCCAGCTGTACTGGGAACTGAGCAAGAGTTATATCTAGTCTATCAGTCTGAATGGCATGCTGGAAAAACGCCAGACTATGCCTCAAGGAGAAAGCGTTGGCAATAAACTTATTCATCTTTTCAAAGTTGTGGTATGTCTCCCATGTGCTGCAAATGAGCCCAAACCTAGAGAAGAAAACCAAGACAATGCTCTGTACCTTCCTATGATTCAAGGTGAAAACGGCACCAATAGCACTAAAAACTCTGTCCAAACCAAAGAACAAAGGAGGCATGTTTCTTCTGTATTTTGAATCCCACGCTCAGCAGATCAGGTTAAAGTCATTCCTTAGACTGACGCAGACGCACATGCGCTGCCTGATCATAGCTTGGAGCATGAATTGAGCTAGAATTCAGGGCATTCAGAAGCCAATCTCATCCTGCTCACTATGCGAATAGATGGTGTACCACCCACAAATACCCTCCCATAAAGGCACCCCATATTACTGGTAACTGTGAGATCGGGCAGTGCGCCTGGGTGGCTGGTCATTCAAATTAGCAGATAGAGATGCTGACCAAATCCACAGGGATGTCGAGGCCCATAATTACGCAATGATTTCCACAACAATTTGGGAAGAACGAAATTGAATTGCCCATAATATGCCACCAAGTCAATCAAAATCAGCTACAAATTGACCCTGATTGAGTATGGGGATCTTCTCCTGAAACCCAGGTGCAAACCACCCAATCAACCACGAATCCTGAATTACTGGGCAACCAAAGGCCAATCTATCAACTACCAACCAAAGGAATTGATCTTGGGCCTCAACTCCCAATTAGTAATGGCTAAGCAGTGGTAAGTAACCTGGTGGATCCTACACCACACAATTAAATCTAGTAAGCATAGCAGACCAGATTACCCACACAAGAGCGCCTCATATGCGCTGAACTGGAAGCAGATATTGCTCACCAATACTATGAATGTGCCATGTTCAAAATGTATTGGCTCACAATATAATACATCCTATCAAGCAAACAATTACCAATGGAAATGCATCCATTGCAGGACCTTTTTTGCAAAAACACTGAGATCATCCCTGATACAATTACAAGCCTTCATCTACCATTGTTGTGTATGGGTGATACACTCAGATTTTGTGGCTAAAAGCTTTTCCAATGAGCGCCCCATTACAAAGTTTTGGTGTTGAAGACCATTTGGATTATCTTCAATTAGCTCTGACAGATCTCAAATTCTCGTGCCTAATCCCCAGGTGTCACAAAGCCACATGTTTGCTTTTCCTGCCAGATAACTCGTTGTATGCAACAAAGCAGCGAATCAATTAAAGATCTTATGGCCTGTAAGCCCACTGATGCTAGAACTGTGGCTAGCAATGGTGATTGCTGACCAGCAATGGTCAGAGGTGCTAAGTTTCTAGTAGCCTGAATTCCCGGTCCTTTATCCTCAGCTGAATTGCCTGTGTTCCACCCTCCCCTCTTGCTTTTACTTTTAATTTTTAATAAAGTATGGAGTTTATTAAAGAAGTTGCGCACACCTGTAACAACAAGCTAAGGTGGTCTAAAATTACTGTAACAGGTTAAAAACCTGTCATAGCCAAGATGAAAAAAATTTCCTCCATCCCTCTTATCATTATTTAATTAATAATATGAATTATAAAAATTAAAAAAATCTGCTGTTATAAACGCTGTAGTGAAGCATGGGTATACTACTAGTCTAAAATAATAGAAACAGTCAATATAATTCTGAACTTATGTTTCATTTAGCATTTCCCCTCTACCACTGCCTCCCTGAGTTCAATCCTGGTAGATGAACTTTTGGTAGGGTATGATTATGACTGTGTTGGTTTTGCGCACCAATGCCCCAAACTAAGATAGTGAATAGCAAAGGTAGTCCATGGAGTTCCTGGCCTATCATACGCTACACATGGAGGTTTTCCAGGTTTTATCCTCCTTTCCCAATTTCTTCACTTCCATTCATCAGTGCGGTATCATCCCCAGGTCAGCCCACCTCAAAATAAAAAATTTAAAATTTGTATTTATAATTAAAAAATTTGGAAAAAATTTTATAATATAAGACTTATAGATCATATCAATTTGTGACAAAAAAGAACTATATAATTTATAAAGTTAAATTATTTGGAGCTTTTTAAGACAAAAAAGAGCAGTTTTATAGGTTTTATCTCTAAAAATTTTAAAATACTATATACTTTATTAGGACACTAATTGTATTAACAAGAGAAGTCAGTTTTGTATACTCAATATGACTCAGTATTATAGAATTGGAGACTTTATAATAAACGTTACCTTTGTGTTTTATTAAGCTGGCAAGGATTAGGTCTTGGAGGTTTCTAAGTTGGATGTTATAGCTATCTTTGAGATGGCTTATTTGATATGGCTTCTCTAAGAACAATGGATTGAGCTTCCTATGTACTAAGAAGTGATTTTTGAGAGTGGTAAACCATGATTAAGACCAATATGTTGCACTGCCATAAGCTAATGAGAAATGTAACATAAGTTTGCAAGTTAAAAGATGGATAAGGGCAGAACTTTTTTATTGTATCAACTTTTTTTGATATTTTCTAAGTACTGGGGGACTCAGTACCTCATAAGATACCTTGGTTCTACTCAATCAGTATCTTTATTTTCCTTCAGTATTGAAATCTGAGTAATTGTCTTTTTCATCTGACTTTACCCTGGAATTTGCTTTCCTACTATGCTAGTACCTTTAGATTCTGTGATCAAGGATTAAAAAAACAATTTATTTGATTCAGTAATGAGTAGCTGGACTAATAATTTCTTGTAATAATTCCTGATTGGAGTCTTATATTTCCACACTAATTTGACACTCACTTGAATAGCGTGGTGCTCATTTCTATCATTAGAATAGCCATTGGTATAAAAATTTATGCCCAATTCAATAGTGTTCAAATCTGACATAGTTGTTGTAAACAAATAACCATCTAAAAATCCAACATTGCACTTATCAAGATCCTATTGATGATGGTCAAGCTCATATAAATCTTCAATAGTTTAAGTTTACTTAAAATTCCGTGTGTTATACCAGCTATAAAGTATCGTGATACTGCCCTATAAGTAACAGAATAAGGTCCAGACCAGGAGGTGTCAAGTTTTTTGGTCATCCACCTGGTTGGTAATGATGTAAAAAAGCAAGCTTACATATCCAATAAGTTGGGAATGATGGTCAACATGCATTATTCTATGCTGTCTTTTAGTGGTAGTCAATATTATATTCTCAGTGGCATTTGCTTGTAACCAGATTATCATTTCAAGTAGTGCATGGTTATGAACCTAGTGTTAATGGGCACTGCTTTCTCCAACAGAGGTTGCATACTACTGGGCAAGTAAAGTTTTCTTATGTTGTGGATTTAACCACATATAAGCCAACTGGTAACCCCTTGGCCTCTGGAAGGATTGAGTAAGTACTAGTCAAAATCCAAAATTGAAGCAAAGGTCATGAGCAATCACAAAATCTGGAGATAGTCCAATTGTGATTAAAATTAGTAAATTGCAATCAAGATTAAGAATTTTCCTTTACCAAGTCTATAAAAGGGGTCCAATAAAAGATATATAGAAAGGGCTATGATAATCAATTCTAAAAAAGACAGTCCCAAAAGCAAATGTAATGCTGAATCTGGGCTTTGCAAACAAGTGCCACCAATAAAATCAAGATTTAATATTTATAAGAAAAACTTTTTGGTAGAGATCTAGGACTCCACTCATGTACATGAAGCTGAGATCAAACAGGAAACTAGTAAACCTTTAGATCAAGAGAAATACACTATAAGATGGAGTACATGCATCAAGGAGGTTAAACAAATTGACTTCACAAAGAAAGTTGAAATAAGGATGTGGCTTATCTGGAGTTCCTAATGTGAGTTTAGTGAAAAAGTTTACTCCTTTACTCCTAGTTTATTCCTTTTATCTTTTCAAAGGTATACAGGCCTTCAATTATATTACAATTAGGAAGATTAATACAGAGAATCTTGAGTTGTCATTTACTTTCACTTTATATGGTTTAAGTAAAGATCACCATTAATCAATCTGGGATTTACGTGAAGAGAAGAATTCCAGTACCCATCCTTGGGATCTACTTGAAAAAAAGAACTCTCAAAAGGACACCTTGTTAATGTTGAGATTAGCAAGGAAGAGGTTGTACTAGTCTACAATGAGTATTGTGATAGAAATCAATGTATTCCAAAGAAATTTCTAAATCTATAATTAAGTGCACAAACAAAAATTTTAAACAGATTTAAATATCAAACTCTACTTTAGTGTATAATTTACAATAAACACAATTATAAATCAGCATTTAATCCTAAATAATAATTGAAGTTAATTAAGAAAGAGACCATAAAGCTGACTACTTTCATAAAGAGCCTGAAAAGGTGACACCTTTGGAGTTCTAATGGAAGCTTACATTATAATCTAGCAGGGGCTAGATAGGTAACAATTATACCTCATAGAATTAATCAAAGCTGTTTCCCTAAATATTGACACCAGGGTTCCTTCACGCTTTCATTTATTCCATTGGATAAGAGTTATAAAAAGTATTAAATGTTTTATTGTTATATGTAAAGCTTCAACTCCTGCACTAGCTTTAATGTGAAGTCTTGTCAGTTATTTGATAGAAAGATAAGGGGAATTCATGTTGGGTGAAAATAGAATGTAAAATTGGGCAGTGATTTTGCCATTGACACTGGAACAGATATGGCTTCATTCACTTTGTTAGGTATATTGCAAGGAGAAATTCAATGACAGTAAAGACTGTTAGGAAGAATATTATAATGATGCTTACAATACTGATATGGCCATCGGTGCAACCTATTGATGTTATAATCTTAGTTTTGGCCAATCTTGACTCCCACATGATAGACATATATTTAGAAAACCAAGCTGATTTGGTCATTTCCCTAGTAGAAATATTGTTGTAATTACTTGTACGTCTTAACAAACCATGTCCCATATTGTAGGGTCCTTTGAGAAAACCTGAGTCTAAGAAAAAATTTTTATATATGATAATCATTTTTGTCAACTTTATTATATAGCATCTCAACCTGTATACTTGCATGTTGTGGCTTATCCACTTCAAAACTGTCTACGTTTCTTAATTATATAACTCATATCTTTCTAGTTATCAACTAAGTCATATAGAAAATTTCAGATGGGGTGAAGACAGCTAGGAAGGGATTTTATAGAGGGCAATTGGCCTTCTGATGGGTGGTTCCAGATCAGTGGACAATTTTAGAGTTAGCTAAGTAGTTTAATTGCCTAGCTTAATAATCTACCATCTGGGTCTTTCATTTATTATGACCAGAAAGATATGTATGGTTAGTAATATGGTAAAGTGAGTCCTGTACAGATAGGTACAGAGATTTTTATGGCAAAGAGGACAGCAAGTTATTCTAAGTCCATTATGCTATGATTTTATCATGTCTGGACATTGTTTTACTAAGATATGCCATCAGATGACCCACCTGCTAATTGTCATTCTGGGGTTAAAATTGCACCAATTGTTACATTGCTGTCATAATGAAAAGGAGGAACAACCTTTAATTCAGAGTAGATGAGGACTACTTTGAAAAAATTGACGTTTTGAAGAAGGTTAAAAGCTTGATTTTGTTATGTTATGTTTAAAGAGAACCCCTATTTATAGAAATGAATTATAAGTTCCTCAATGTTGGAAAGTTTGAGGATAATTTTTGCAGGAATACCACACCATTTCAAAGTATACTTAAATTTTTCTCAGATTATAAAGATGGGAATATTTTTAACTATAACTGTATCAAGCATAGGCTGTAGTGTTTGTTTTATGACCTTGTTAAGGAACTCCATTAAAGCTGAAATAATGAGCACTTAGTAGGTTTTAACTTCACAAATTTTAATAATATGGTTGATTATATCTTATAGGTGCTTAGGGTGCCAATATAATGTCTTCTTATTAAAAAATATTGTCAAGATGCATCATAATGCACAACACACGCAAATTACCCAAGAGTCCATCCATTGTTGAAATATGCCAAGGCATTATATTAACTCTGTGGCATTTTGAGTTAGTATAAACAGACACTCAATAGCTACTAAAAATACTTAGCATATGTAAACTTTCTTGGTAAGTTTACTGCACAGGTTTTGGTGGTAAGTCTTAAGAGGATAACACGTTGTATGGAGAGAACTATCCAGTAGTCTTATTTATAAGTGCTTCCAACCCCTCTCAGGTATAATCTTACAGTTGCTTGAGAAATCAACTAGGGAAACTGTTCCTTTAACTTTCTAATTTAATAGTAAAAATATAATAAATACCTAAATGCTGAGTTCTGTCCTTTTATAAAACTGACAGGAGTTTTTATAGGGGTGGATGAAGCTCAACTTTTGAGCTGACGCATGAAAGTATAAACAATTGCCATCCATAAACTTTAACCCTTGTGGTTGACTTCCAATCATAGTGGGTAACACCGCCTTAATCAACCCCCTGTAGGGCAAACTTTATGGGTCAGCGGTTATCTATTAGTATAGAGAACTATTTAATTATTTTCATAGAGGCTTCGTTGCCTAGGTTACTCCTACAAACTACTGCCATAATGAGCATCAAAATGATTCATTAGCTTATGAATATGCCCTAATCATTCGACACCTCATGCCTAATGATTCACATTTGAGAATAGACTTCTGGCTATTCATCCACAACCAAATTAACCTACTAACATTATTGGTAATGATCCCCAATTAGTTTATAATCATAATCAATCATTGGACTTACATCCTTTGGTGAATTACAATTAATCCTTTAGTGGGCAATTATTGCTGAGCATAGACTATAAATCAACAATCTTCATAGAACTTAGTCTGTAAGCTGGAAAATAAATGCACTGTTTTGTTATAATAAATTAAATCTTGATATAAACAGAGCTGGATAATGTAGCATATAAAAATTTCAACAACATAATAATATGATGCAAGCTCAATCTACTATCACCCACAAGTCAAATACTTGGCCAAAAAGTGTTGAGCCCTTCTAGTAGGCGAAGAGATTCATTGATTAAGTAGAATGTAATAATTTTATGAGAAAAAATTAATCAAATGGGTTGATTTCTCGCCGATAAAAGTCACTTTTTAAAAATCCCAGCTTTTATTAGCACTAATATTAGTACTAATGGGATGATTAGCCTGGCAGATTTGTTCCTGCTTCCACGCTAATACAGGTTTTTTTGACACTGGTTCAAAATCAGTACTTGCTAGAAAATTTGATGTGGTATATTTGTATATTTTATTTTATTGTTACTAATCCTATAATTGATCAGGACAATATATATGTCCCTCTTAGTATCATCAGCAATCAAATGAAATTTAGCAATTTTGAAGCCCCTTTTAGAGGCTTTGGCATTCTCAAATTTCTAGTGATGATTGCTCTTTTATACCTCCTGGCCTCTGAAATGGTCAAACAGCTGGAAGTGATGATGAGAGAGAAAACCCAGTATATATTAGCCAAAATGAGCATTTGGCTGATGTCACAAATGACTCATCTAAAGAGCCCCTTATATATCATTATTTTCCTTCACCATTGACTGCTTAATTACATAGCTATGTTCAAAGAGAGTTTCCTCATTTGATTGACTCCATCTAATGAGAGAATTAACAAATTGAAAGTTGAATTTATAAAAACTAGCATATAGGAGCACAGAACATTCCACAAAGACAGCTGCAAGTGCCAAAGGGGCTACTTTCAGGTTTAAAAAACAACAAATCTACAATCATATAACACCAGGAGCTCTATATTATAACTTGCAGAAATAACCCAAAAGATCTATTAGAAGCAAAGATTGGACTCCACGATCCTGAAACTACAATTAAAATAAAATCACCTTTTGCAAAAGGACTGAGAATTATTCTTTAAGTCCTACTTTATACACCTTGAATTTCATACTTACTATATATACTTTCTTATATTCTTTTAAATAAACAACTTTATTAACAGAATATGCTCTTAATTGATATAATAACATACTTGTCTTTATTGTAAATAATTTACTTTATAAGTTTGGACTTAGTTTAATTTAACAGCAGAGGGTGAGGGAAGTCCCAGTGAGCTTAGTAACAGCCATTGTGAACATTATACCAAGATTAACATGGTTGAACGCCTTGGAAACATGATTAAAGCTCATAAAACAAAGAATAAGAGTTTCCAGATTGCCCAGTGACGCATTATATATAAAAAACAGAATTACTTTTGCAACCAGACCAACCTTATTGATCAGAACCCCATGAGAAAGTGTGCTGTTTTGCAATAACTTGTGCTTACTGCAAGGGGTGTCACCAAACGATTGTGGAGATTTATATAATGATACCGTATAATTGTACCATGATGAATTTTCAGAAGAAAGATATCTGAAGATTATGTTTGAGTTACTTATTTAGTTGAATCAGAAAGTGGTTTATATGACAAGAGAGCTAGAAGAGTTAGACCGCAGTAGAAAAATAAAGGATCAGAGAGCTAGCTGTGAACCAGTTGAAAGACAAAGTGGATTTTTAAAGGAAAAAAACTATAAAACTTTAAAAGCTTAAATGTGATTTATACCAAGCTGACATGCTACAATAATCAGTTAGATTACCAAAGCAATAGATGAAAGTTATTCAAGTTAGATGTTTATTAATCACAGACCTCTACCTTCTTTTGAACGTACTACCAGCACCAACAAACCAGAAATGGGTTTTCAACCTAGTCATAAAGTTTAATTTTTGAGAAAGATCCAAATCTCTACCCATACTTTATTAATAAGTTACTCCTGGTGAGAGAGCTATAATCATATTTACTAAGCTGTGCAAGAATAGCATGGATGGAGAAAGTGATAATATAAAGCTGTTTTGTTCAGAAATACAAATAGAGAAGCACAGGAGGTCCTTGGAGCCACTCTATAATCATAAAGAACTCCTGGACTATAATCAATGAAATCCTCATTGCCAATTTTAGAATTGCAAAAAACGGTTAAATAAAAAGAGTTCCTAATTATATGAATGGGGAAAACTGATTCAGTAGTGGACTAATCGAGCTGGTATTAACTTAAAACTAACAGCCTTGGATGACTGGAACCTTAAATATAGTTACCGCAAAAACCATTTTTCTTAGCTTGCTCAAATCACACCCACATATCCTAATGCATAATACCTTAACCATAAACCTATTGACTCCCTGTGGGCTATCAAGGAGGCCTTATTTTACATCAAAGCCGCTTATAAAACAGAGCCAAGGCATTAAAGTATTCATTAACGTCTTCTATACTAAAATGATGTTTATATTTTTAGAGCTGTGAGAGTAAACTTTAGAAAGAAAACATACAAACTAGTTAAATGAAAGGACTGTTTTTTCTTCGTTAAAATGTAGCAACTGTCAATAAGAAGGATACTTTTGGGTAAATTTACCAAGTAAAGGAAGTAAAGAAAGAAGGAGTTAAAGAGGAGATCTCTGGATCAGTTTATGGGTTTTACAACAAACTAAAAAGAATTAATCAGTATAAACCTGATTTGAGAGTTAAGTCAACATATTTTTTTTATTTTTTCCCAAATGAAGTGGTTGTGCCTGCCTGTATGAGACTAGAATAAGCGAATTTTGAGCCCTCAGAGAAATCCCACCTGGCTCAACTTTAAAGCCATTTAGATAGTAGACAGTAGATTGGACGGTAGAAGTTTACTAAAAACATTTCAAAAATATTACAATTGAAGACCCTAAAGTAACAAAATTTTGCAAGGAGTCCCGCCCTCATGAAAAGTTAGGAGGATATTTAGTCAAGTGTTTGTGAAATCCTTGCTGCGGGCATGACTATTGGCAAGAGTATTACATAAATGAAATTACCATACACAAAGTAAAAGTGTAAGCAGTATTGGAAACCAGCTCTTCAGTCAACAATATGTCTTCCAAGCTCATGAAGAGATCAAAATTTGCACCGGACAATAACTATAAGGCCAAGTTAAGAGCTGCTGAGCTTTGTTTAACCAAAGCACTAAAAGAGCATTTCCACATTACCCTTTTGATTTGAAGAATTGTTTAGTCTGCCCAATCTGTGGCACTTGAGAACAACCACTATGATTTCCTCATAGTAATGAGTTCTTACAACAGTATGGATAACTTATTGCTTTCAATCATAGTTATTTCAGTCTATTAGATTACCAGATTCTAATTGTGTTTCAGGATGAGGAGAAGAAGCTGAATAAACGAGTATTTCTAGTCAAAAACAATCATTCCATCTACCTAGTCAACTATACACTGAAGAAATAGGGGACAAAACAGCTACCGTCAACAGTTGAAGCTAATTATGGTTTTCACTTGTAAATTAATAAGGAGACGGACTTACTATCTGGAGCAAAGAAAGTTATGATAAAAATTAAATAATGTATCATAACAAACAATGCTTTAAATCTATTATAATGAGGGAGCTAAAGATTAAGAACCCGGAGTGATGCCTGAATTCTATGATTCAACGTAACAATTAAAGGTCAAAGTCCTACTTGGGAACATTGTAAAGCGCCCTGCTCTAATGAAAAAGGTCAAAGCATAGTCAAAGCAAAGATGCATCTCCACATTGACATTAAATCAGTTCATGCAGTCACTGGATTGAAAAATTTGGGCTATAAGGACCAACTACATACAAGAATGGAACCTGATGAACTTCTGTATCATTACTCAAACATCTTCAGCAGTAAGATCAATGATTATGGCCTATGAAAGGGAGGAGTTTACAAGAATGACACTTGGAGTTCCATAACATTTTTATCAAAGCCTTACCATTAATTCATAAGAAAAGATGAAAGAATATCCAATAAATTACATCAACTTATAAAAGCAGAGCTGTTATTCCAATATAAGAGTCCTTAGGTTTCAGTCCTCCTAATAGTGCGAAATTAGGATAAGATCCACTGGATTGTCATAGATTATAGAATGCTCAATTAACTGACAAAGAAAGAGTCATACACATTACTGTGCATTGATTCCTCTTAATAATGATTTGGAGGTTAGCGCTACTTTTCTGCAATAGCTCTGGCCAGAGGATACTGGTAGATGGAGTTGTCTGAAGAATACCAGGATAAGTATGCACTTATAACAAGAAGGTCTTATATAGACCAACACGTATGCCACAGGAATTTGAAACGACCCACCACGTTCCAGCAAGTTATGGATCAGATATGTATAATCTAAAGATGTTCAATGTATTAATTTACCTAGATGGCATCTTGGTGTTCAGCAAAATTTTAAAGAACATATGGAACACCTAAAGAAAGTATTTAGACTCCTGATAGAGAACAGCCTCAACTTTAAAAGAAAATGCTCATTTTTGAAATTTCAGTCAAATTCCTTGCTATGAGGTAAACCAAAAAGGAATTTAGCCCAACAAAGAAAGGTTGATGCCATTGTTAGAAATATTTTACCTAAATGGATAGAGATGTTTAATTGTTCTTAAAAAGGGTAGGCTAGTATCGCCAAAAAGTGCTCAACTTCTCAGACACCGCTGAGCCACTTACACACTTGGTGAACTAAGGTTACTGTTCAAATAGGAACATAAACAGTAAGATGCCTTCAACAAAGTCAAACTGATATTGATATATCCACAATTTTGATATACCAATACTTTTTAAAGACCTTATACTTTACACTGACGTCAGTGACTTGGGTAAGGGTGACATCTTAGCTCATTTTGATGAAGATGCAGTTAATCAGCCTATAAAATTACTTTCTTTAAATTACAAGAGCCAAATGAGCTATACAATTAAAGAGTGTGAGCGCTGATCTGCAACCAGAGCATTAAGCTACTCTCAACCTTGTGTTTACAGTTTAAAGCTCATGATAATCACTGATAACGCTCTTTAGGATAGTTAACAAATATGAAGGACTCAGATGAAGACTTGAAGCTGGACCATACATTTGCATAATTAAGACTATGAGACCCTTCACCAGGATGTAGAGAAGCACCTGAACGTAGATGGCTTGATGTGGCTTCCAGTTTCCACTCACATTTACCTGAAAGTAATAGAGCTTATGAACTAATTGTGACCAGAGGATGAATAATAAGAAGATGATAAAGAGATAAAGAGGATTTTGAAGAGTTCAAGAGCAGAAAGGTTCAGAGAAGGACATTTGAATAAACTAGTACACAAGAAATAATTACCTTATTTGAAGCTAAGCAAAAAAATGGCAATAATCATGGAAGGAAACCGTCAAATAGCCACGGAAGGCTTCATAAGACATATCATCATCTGAAGAAAAGTTTCTATTGGGAGGCAATGTCATATGACGTCAATAAGTCCCTGAAGCTTTGTGTAGAATGTGATAAATAAAGCCAATCCTAAAGGAGTTTAAATTTAAACTGTCCCTCCAAGAGCACCCTTTTACAACATCTCTATTGACATTGTAAAGTTAATTCATAAAGTCATTCAGTGGGAGTCAGTTCATAATTGTAGCCATAGATAAATTCACCAAGTGGGTAGAAGAGATTGTAGTCAAGGCCTTTACCTCCAGAGTTAATTCAAGATTATTGTACAGCTAGGTTATTACTCATCACAGATGACCACTAGTAAAATTTTCAATAATGGACAAAACCTTATTTTCAGTTGTGAGACATATGATGGACTTAGTGGGAGTCAGCAACTGTTTACCACGCCATACAACCATCAAACAATGGAAGCGAGGAAAAATTAATTGTACCCTCGCTTTAATATTAGTAAAGCTGCAGTTAAACATAGTTCAGATTAGGTCACCTGTTGCCACCAGCCCTGTTTTTATAAGTTAAGATATCATAGGACTATTGTAATGTCACCATTCAAAGCGTTTTTACAGAAGATAAGACGCTTTACAAGATTGTTAGCCCCAGTTATGGACGCAGATATAGAAAAGATCTACCATTAGAAGATTTGTGATAATCTGGAAGAGAAGTTAGTAAAAAAATTACTCAATGTCAGCAGCAACATCATGAAGTTGCTTAAGATAGGTGTACCAAAGAAAGTGAAAAAACTCAAAAACACTTAAATTAAAGGTGGGTTAAAGATATTTTTTAACATATGTTGGAGTACAACCTGAAAAGTTCTAGGCCATCTGAACGGGATCTGCAATGTTATATATGAAGAGGAAACAAGTATTATAGTTAAGGATGATCAACCAACACTACATTTAACTGAGTCCATGCGTGGCATCTAAAATCTTCCCTTGGTCTTGTTTTTGGTGATGTTGAGAAAAGCTCAAATAAATGAGAAATTACTTGCTCCATGGAATGACCTTTTTCAAAACCCTCCAAACCTATTTTTATCTATACCAGTAATAAATTATAGCTTTCCAAGACAACGTACAATTCCTTCCTAAAGCTTCTGGTGATCAATATAATTTTAATATATAAGAAGCCCCTTTTATATCTTTGACCAATTTTTAAATATAGTGAAGGATGCCCATTAAAACCCCATGGTATCTGAGTTAATTTAATAGATGGTAGCAATGACGTCAGAGAGCGCTCAGTATAGTTATTAGCTAAAATGAGCATACAACCAAAATTTACAAAGAGCCCCTGAAGCCCATATATACTTTTAGGTCTCTCTATCCAATAAAAGCCAAACAATAATCACTCCATCATAAATTGATTTTCTCATTTGATTGACTGCTATAGATTGATTTACCAGTTGAGAGATAGATATATACAAAAATAGCAATCTATGGCATAGAAAAGACCACAAGCTCAGCCTAACGGGACACAAGAGCCACAGGAGCCACATTAAGGATCAAAAAGCAAATTTACAATTAAATAACACCAAGAGCTCCATAGTATAGTTTATAAAGAGTACTTAAAAGGTCAGCTAAAAATCAAAGATTAGACTCCACTGAACCTGAAATAAGGTGTGAACAGATCACCTTTTGCAAAAAGATTAAAAAACTATCCTCTAAATCTCATTTTATATACTCTATATTCACTATAAATTATATAAACTTTTTTATAGCTTAAAATGATCAATTTTTTTCGCAGAATCTGTTTTTTTGTTGTTATGATGGATGGAATACTTTTCTAATTAGAGTAAGAGTTAAACTAGAAAATTTTCACTTGGCCTAATCGTTAGAAAATCTTGTGTAATTCCTGAATTTATTTGAGATCAGGAATAAAACCTATTCAGAATATCATGCCTCCAATTGAGGGTGCAAACTATTCTTTGAGAGTGTCAACTCCTGATAATAGGGTTTCTATAAGATCTGATGATCAGAAAGTAGAATGGAGATATGATCAACGTTATTGATCATCTAATAAGAAAGATCTTGCTCTCTTTGAGGAACATTGATTTCTGCATAATAATATCATATCCTCTTCTATATATATTTCTAAATTTTAGTAGTAAAGAAATCACTTATTATGAATAACTTTTTGATGTTAACCTAATACATCAAAATACATAACAATTACCTTGGAATAATTTTCCTATAAGAAGTTACTGGTTTTGGGACCATCTAGTACTAAAAAAAAGAAGTTACTGGTTTTACAAATCTGAAAAATTTGTAGTATATTAAAGCACCTGCTTCTTTATTTTCTTAACAAAATCCCAAAACTGCTGTTCCTACCAGGTCTGCTTCTGAGGATTCCAGGCGAGATATATTTTTTTATAAGTGATGAACATTTCTAGCAAATAGCCCCTCATCAGAGGAATCTTTGAGTATCGCCCAATGGATAAACACTAACAGCAGAAGATACCTTCATTTAGTGTTACCAAACTAAAATTTTCATGCTACTTGTAATTTAGCTATTAATGGCCCTGATGACTCAGTTTACCAAAACAAACATGATTTTTTCCTCTACAATCTCAGAATTGATTGAAGGTACTATTTAACTGGGTGGATAATCAAATAAATCCAGAGCTTCTAGGGTTCCAGCTTATATTATGCATGTATGTGCCTCAGCTGTTTTAACAAGTACTAAAGTTGGTTTAAATCAAATGGAGCAGTATCTCAAGAAGTATGTGAATACAGCCATTCATCACTTGCTGCAGATTTTAAAGTTACATTAACTCAAAACTCAACGCCAGTTACCTATGGTTAAGCAATTTCACTCTCAGTTGGTCAATTTCTACAATACCGCTTCTGATTTTTGTCATGAGGATTGTGAAGCAATAATTAGAAATCAGAGACTGATCAACAAATTTAATAACCAAATTTATCAAATTGACAATGGCGTTATGGGTTATTTGCGCCAAGAAGTAGCCCTGCAGTTTACTGAAGCTTCTAACCCCATCCACTATTTAAGTACTAACCTTAAAAGCAAATTTTATGCTTTAATGAACAAGCTGAGAAACTTGTATGATGGCTTTCTTTCTAAACTCAATGAACTACTTAAACAATCTTTTCAAGTTGTGTATATTAATGAAAAATGAGAAGGTCCACTATGGCCTAGAGGACCTCTGGACCCTTGAGGCCATTTAGTTCTCTTCAAATGTGCCAGGGCCTTCTAGTGAACGTGGTACCTTTAGAAGTTAAATTCTGAGGGTTCACGTGGCCCCAAGGCCCTTGGTCCTACTGCCTTGATTATTGATTCTGATGAACTTGATCATTTGGTGTTAAAGGTTCAAGCCTTGGAAACACAAACAAGAGCTATTGCTCAAGAATGTTCCTTGTCTTTAGAGGGTCGTCCTCTTTATCCAGATATTTTATTAACAAATTTATTGGAAGGCATAGATAATAATCATTCTCTATGTGAGACAAATCAAATTACTTAGGAAATTCAGTTTGCTTTTTGATAGATGTATTAATCATTTAACTGCAAAGTAAAGAGTTCTTGAGAACAAGCAAAAGAAATGGCCGCATCAACTTCAAATTTGAATTAATCTTCTTTGGTCAATCACCTTACTCAATGGATTCAGAATTTACAGGATTATCTTGACAACTTATGACAATAAGTTGATTGGGTTCCTACTCAAACACATCTTCCCGAGTCTGAATCTTCTGAAGATGAACCTGTAACAGTACTGGATGTTCATGTATTAACCAGAAAATCTAATTCTTTCAATTTACGTTCAAGAATAAGTATTAGCCAGGTGAAGGCAGTATTCACTCCATTCTGTTTATCTATAAATGATATATGAAGGGAAGCATATGATCACCAGAAAAGTTTAGCACATCACATTCTGTCCAAGCTAGCTCTTTAAAAATATGGTTCCGCACCTTAAGGTTTGTCACACCTGGGATCAAGTAAAAAACTGCCCGCATAAAAGAATTTGGAAGTGACCAAATTCATCAACACCAAAACAGTATTTTATGAGTATTCAGTTTAAATGAGGAGATTCAATTCAGGAATTTTCAAAGCGATTTTATCATGATTCTCAGACTTTAGCCACCTGTGATCAAATTACCTTTGATGATGCTATCCATTGTAATGACTGCTTCTCCTCATGTACTCAATTGCTGTTCCATTTCAAGTCGCTTAAAGGTAACTTTTGGTTCATCCACGATTTAAAGGAAGCTTTAATGGAATTTCCTATTGGTGTGGTACTCAAATGTTCAATTAGTAATCCTCAAAACTATGTTCATGCGGTACCCTAAACTAAACTTAAGAATAAATGAGTTTTATATGGTTATTGTTAATTACTTTGTCATTAGAAAAAACAATGTCAGAAAAAACAGAATGAGGAGTTAAAAAGAGGAATCAGCATAGGGCATGAGGGTCCCTGTGCTGACCAGCCTTTTATGCCCCAATCTCAACTTTTTTAACTCATCCAATGAGTGTAATGTGTTATCTGCTCCAAGAAACATCGATGTCCCTGAAGAACTAGTTGATAAAAATATTGTTTCTTCTTAATTATCTATTTTAATCTCTGCTCCTATCTAAACAATGTGTAATTCTACTATGGGTAACTCTAAACTTTTGATCCCACATTTCAGTACCAATGTAACTCAAGTCAAAGTAGTGATACATAAAGTAATAATCTAATTCATTTTTGATCTGGGTTCACCCATCAATGTGTTTTTTGGCTTTATAAAATGGATCAAGTTTGTGAAGGACCTAAATCATTCCAAAAATGCTGGTCCCTTTAAAAGCAAATTTATAGGAGCTTATTACTCACTTGCTATGCATTTCAGAAGTTTAGTTGTTATGGCCCCTGCTGTAGCTCTGGATAGTAATTGTTATGATTTACTATAACAAAAATTTTAATTGATTTCAATGCAACAATTATTCTTTAGCACTATTAACTCTTTAATCAGTTATATAGTTCCATTAATCTGAAAGGATACCCTAGTGCAAAGGGTAAATTTAACCTATGTGTTTATCTATTGAATGCCCTACTTTTATCTTTAGACTTAAATACCTAATTATGGAGCCCTTAACCATTCTTCCTCATCCCACAATATTTTTTGAAGAAGAAATGCCTTTATATTCCAATAAAAAGATTATCATCACTCTCAAATCCCAAGTTGTAATTATTATTATTGTATAAGTATTGGTGCAGTAGACCATGTAATAGAAGTTTCAGGTAATGATAATCCATCTTATTTAGAGGCCTTACTTTTTTGGGAATCCTTGCTCCTGCATATAATGGAACTACCCTAGTGTTATTAGCTAACCTTACATCTCAACCTAATTAATTAAATAGAATAAATCTTATTGCTTATGCACGACCTACTACTATAAAAATTATTATCTGTCACTGGATGTGGTGTTACATTGCTTTATGTTGGATTAAAAATCTATTTTTCAAGTGTTAAAGGTATATAAATTCATTTTATTCTTGACCAGCAACGAGCAGCTGAGGCTCTCATTGTATAATAAGTGGACATATTTTGATAATGGTTCAAGAGATTTTAAATAATGAAAAATGTACTACATTTAAAAAACTGGGGATGCTCCCCATATTAAAGCCCACCCTACAGGAATTCTAAAGTTGAGGAGGCTCGAGTCTTTGTGACTAAGAAAATCCTAAAAGCTGGGCTATTAATTCCTTCACAGAGTTCATGGGCTTCCCCCTTGCTTCTTGTCCAAAAAAGAAGGTAGGACATAGGGTTGTTATGGAATAAGGACACCTTAATGCTATAACAAAAGGACCATATCCATAAACTTGTATTAGTAATTTGTTAAGATCATTAGGCTTGTTAAAGTTCATTTCTGCCATGGACCTTGCTAGCGGGTATTGGAAAATTGAACTCGCTACAGAGGATCATCAAAAATGTGCCTTAATTTCTAGCAAAGGGTTATTTAAGCCTACTCATATGTCAAAGCGTTTATTTAACGCTCCTGAACCTTTCAAATGGCTATGGACTTTTTTTAACAATTTAAAGCTTCTTATGACCTCATTTATTTAGACAATGGCACCATAATTTCTTACAATTTTAATGACCATTTAAACCATTTAGAATAATTTAACCAAATTTGTAAAGCCTCCCTCAAGTTAATACAGCTAAGTGTTTTTTAGAAAATGCAATGGAATTTATAGGCCATAAAGTCATAAGAGAAAAATATTATTGTCTACAAAAGTTCAAGTCATTAAGGACATACTTATCCCTATGAGTTAAGTGTTATTCAGGTGTTTCTAGGGATGGTTGATATTACTGACAATTCATACCCCAATTTTCTGAAATCGCAGAACCTTGATTTAATTTAACCTTAAAAAAGGCTCTTTCACTTTGGAAAAATCTCAACAGCAAACATCCAATCTTTTTATGCCAAGCTTTTGTTATGGTTCCAGTTTTAACTTTTCATGAATTAACAAATTCTTTCCTTTTAATTACAAAATACTAGCAATGTTGCTGTTGGGGCCATACTGGAGCAGCATGACTCTAACCTTATAGATCACCCTATCACAAATTACAGAAAAACTCTCACTAAAGTGGAACAAAATACAGTTTAAGGAGAGGGAGTATCTTGCTGGTTTGTTAGCCATAAATCATTTTTGTCCCCATCTCTATGGTAAACCTTTCATGATATCACCAATAACGCTACCTTAAAATGGTTGCAACAAATGACTACCCTGATGGCGTTTAGTAAGCTGTGCTATAAAGCTCTAAAATTATAATTTTTAATTATATAATGTGCTTGGCCTTTCACCAGAATGCTGATGGACTTTCTCAGTTGAAAATACTCACCTTGATCACTGCTGATATAAACCATTTTTGACTTGGCTTGTAGGCCCAAACTTTAGAGTTGTTATCTAAAGATATTATTGACAAGTTACAAAATTTAACCGTTGATACTCAGATCAAAGATGGTTTACTCTATAAGAAAAGGGAACCAAGTGGTTGCCTTTTATTTTTCCCTTTGCTATAATAGATACAATTATGGAAGCTCATCAAACCACTGTTCATGGGGCTGTCAATAGGACTTTGCAATGGTTAAGGGATTGTTGATATTGAGATAGTATGCCTGTAACTTTGCATAATGTTCTAGAAATTTACCTTACTTTTCATAGACAACGTGATGGAAATCATATATTTCATTATAAAATTGTAGGATATTTGGAGCTTTTTCCTAGATTTTTATTGATGTAGTGTATCCTCTTCCTACCACTATGTATATACTCTGTTACATTAAACTTGCTATCAATCTTTTTCTTAGTGAATCAGAGACATTTCAGCTCCTTCTGTTACTACAAATTTTACTGCATCCTTTTTTAATTGAGTTTTCACCTGAAAAGTCAGCCTAAAAGCTTTTTATCTGACAATGGAACTGATTTCTTTTAATTGGTGAACAAAATTTTCCAAATTAATGGGAACCTATCAATGATTTTAAAGCTTTTTATCATCCTTCCACTAATGGTACTGTTGACCGAGCCAACAGAACCCTAGTGGCCATTCTTAAAAAGAGTGACCTTTTCTGATCCCATCCAATAAAATCTATATTTACCTAGTGAAATGTTGGCCTAATGGGTTAGCTACGATCTAATAATTAGCATGACTCCTTTAAAAGCTCTTTATGGTTGCAAGCCTATTTTTACTCCAAGTGTAAAGCCTACTGTTGATAATATTACCACTCAAACCAATGTAATAGCTATGATGAGATTAGCTGATGAGACTATACACTTACAAGCTCTATATTTGAAGTCTCTAAGTATCACCACCTCAAGGGAAGAATCTTAGGCTAATGTCCATAGACCTATTTGACCTAATTATTATTAAAGGAGCTTGTACTTTTCTTCACCATAGAACTAGTGGACGAGTTCACAAACTTGATTCCTTATGCTATGGACCAAATTATATAATTTGTCGTGGAATTGAATATTACATTGTTGTAACAGATGAGCTTGTCTCATTCGTTAAATTCTGACTCAGAATCAGATTTTCCAAATCTGATTTGGATCACTTTATAAACATTTTTGGTTTTGGATGTTTTAGAGCTGGGTTGTGCCTTTCCTGAGCTGTAGATTAGGCTTGTGCAAGTCTAATAAATAGCTTAGGTGAGGTCCCCAAAGCACTGGCTTTATAAGGCGTGTGTGCCCATTCTATAGTTCACTTCAGAATTTTATGAGAATCTTAGCATTTCCCTTTCTGGGGAGCATTATTGGTTGCTCCCCAGACGAGCTCTGGTCAGCGGGCACCTTTGGTTCTTATGTTCCTGAATAAAAATAAATGATGTTTTGGGGTTCACATACTTTGTATACCTGTGGTATTTTTTGGGTGTTTCCATTTTGAGGAAGCTTTCATGTGGTTGGGTTGGACCAACCACACAGCGGTCTTTGCATAGCCAACCAATGAGAGGTGAATGTTTGGCTGCTTTTTAGTGCCCCAAACCTCTCCCTACTCGGTTAAGACGCTTTGGTTGCTTGTCAGTGCAAAAAAACAATATGTTATTATACAGTGGTTGGAACTGGATTTTTTTTCAGTCTGTTACAATTGTGTCTATTGAATCTGTCACCATTAATAATTGGGTCAACAGTTGGTACTTTGAAAATATATGCTCCTTATGCAAGATCTTAAGGGGAGCATTGTCAAAAAAAACTCGTGAGATGCTCAAATTAATTAAAGATCAGGAATTGACACTTATTGAGAGTTGCATGACTCCAATTGAGGGTGCTAACTATTCTTTGAGAGTGTAAAATTCTGCTAATAGAGTTCTTTTAGTTCTGATGGTCAGAAAGTTAAATGGTGATATGGTCTACGTTATTGGTAATCTAATAGGAAATATCTTATTATCTTAAGGCATGTCAATCATTACATAATCATATCAGATCCTCTCCTATATATTTTTTAGTATTAGCGGTTCCCAATCCAAGAGGGGGTGTCCTCTAAGCATCTTTGTTCACTATGTGCCAAACATAGGGATCATCATATAATAAAAAAATCCTGACATGGTGCCTTGGCATTAGCCTAAGCATCCATATTAGAAAAGGATGTGGGTTTTGAAATTTCTGTCTGGCGGATGCTTCAGTTGGTAGGAAAATGCGGATAGAAAGGGGTTAAATTACTGGCAGCATGTGGAAGAAAGAGATAGAGGTGTAGGTTCTTCCCATCAATGAGTTCAGCGGTATGCATCACCTCAACATATTGAGCAACCTGATGTTCAGCGAAAAGATGAGTTTGGGCATGCAAGTAAAGACTTGATATACTAGCCAGTCTGTGGGTAGTTGGGGTCAAAAAGTGAAGATCTCGACACATTGATGCATGTGGCCTGCTGCAAAAGAAAGTTTTTTGATATCAAATTTTGCTCCTTCAGGGAGATTCGGGGAAATTGAGTATAGGAATATCCTTACAAAGTGGCTCTATCGCCATTTGGAGGGGTTGGTGGGGGAGGGAATTAGTGGAGGCAGCAGCTGCCTTGATAGCATCTTGTTGAATATTTTTATAAACTGGAAACCTGTTACAGGGATGGAAATGGTGGTGGAGAGGTGAATTGGGGGTTTAGTGAAGTTTCACCAATGGCAAAATTGGCTTTATGCCATAGGATAGTTTCTCATCATTAATACATTTAGGACTTCAAATAAGGATTTGAATTGGCTATCACTGGGCCAGCAACAGGAGTCAAATGTGAGACAGGAGCTGATCAGCTGTTCATAATCTCAATGACAATTCTTCTTGTGTTTGAGCTGCAATCTGATCAGGAAAAGATGGCAGTTGATCTCTAGTTGGGCGGAGCGGCATAAGTAGCACCTGCGGCAGTCAATGGCGGATGAGGGAGGATTGATCCTCATTCAAAAAACTTCAGTGAGGCAATGGTGGTGCTGGCGCCAGAGGGAGAAGCAGCAGAAGCTGCTTCGCGGAAATCGCTGGGCATTTGTACTTCCAATGGTTAAAATGAAGCACAAATTAAAGATAGTATGGCTATTCTCAATGTGTGCCCAGAAGGGATGATCTGGGGAGGATCTGATCACAGAGCGGGGGGTATTGTGAGATTAGTGCAGCAGCAGAAGGTGCAGATTGTCACAAATGCTAGGGATCAGCGAGTCAATCAGCGCCATTGGGCACCAAAATTGCAACATGAGGTCAGCGCTGTAGTCTGCCAAACCCTTGGTGAGTTTATAGCGGAGAATTTCAGGGGAGAGGTGAGAGGGCAAGCCGGCAAACTTGACCACTAATGTAGAATCATCAAGCAGGCTAGTTCAGATGGTTAGAATGTGTGTATTTTTGTAATTTTAGGGCAGTTGTTATGCCGCCAATGCTTGGGTTTCACAAGATAAACCAGATCATACTACCCTTTAAGGAGGCGGAAATCTATAAATCCGTCAGGTTTATACACTGCTGTGGCCAACTCAATGATGTCCGCGTTCACATAGGATGAAGAGGTTCCCATACAAGACTTGAAGGCCAA
This sequence comes from Massospora cicadina, assembly GCA_022478985.1. NCBI lineage: Eukaryota > Fungi > Entomophthoromycota > Entomophthoromycetes > Entomophthorales > Entomophthoraceae > Massospora > Massospora cicadina. The sequence continues at coordinate 40,334 of JAKSZP010015116.1, forward strand.
CACACAAGTCGCTCTGAGGGAGCACAAGGGGGATTTGTAACATTGCCTGAGAGCGTGTGAAGTGGTGCAATAGGTCCCAAGGCGGGACATAGCAACTGAAAGTATTTGAGGGGCTAGCTATGACAGCACAGGCGCGTTTCAGTGGAGGCCAAAAAAACGCCAGAAGGTGGCTCTCCAAAGCCACACACAGTAGCAGCAGGCATCAATTGCATTGACATAGGTTTGTCACAGCGCAGGAAAAAAAGCAGGTTGAACATAAACTTTCTTTTAAATATTGGGTTCAATTAAATAAGCATTCAATTTATAAAAAACCTTCCTCTCCTATATATCTTTAGATTTTAGTAATAAGAATATCAATTATTCAGATTTTTTTATTTCAACCTCCTATGTCAAAATAAATTACACCTACCTTGGAGTAATATATTCTAAGGAGTCGCTAGTGCCACAAATCTAGTAACATGTTATACTTTGAAGCAACTGCCTTTTTAATTTCCAAACAAGATTCTTTAACTTATTAGCTCCAATAGCGGTTGAATTGAGTCCTGTTTAGCTTTGTAATAGCCATTATAAAGAATAATCCAATGTTTAACTCTATTTAAATATGCTTGTTAATATGAGTAAAAGTCTAAATTATAAGAGTAAGGTTCTCAAAATTTCTAATGATGCACCCATTGAAGAATTTTTAAATAAGATATTCCAACTGGACTGCACTTATCAATCAGCGCATGTTATGGCAGAGCCTGACACGAAAACAATCTGTGAGATTACAGACATTATCCATCAAATCCAGATGATTTGTTGTAAAGTAAAATTAATTAATACCGTAAGAAAAGTTACTTTGAGTCAAAGTGACATAATCATAATAAGCCTCAAAGTTATGAACAGGCTATCATTTACATCCCTTTGCTCTATAGTGCCATCTCCTTAGGAATATCTTAGCCAAAATAAATTTATTGAATGGATAATAGTATAATAATCTCAATGATCTGTTTTTTACTTTGTGTTTAATAATTTACCTTAATGTGATTCCATATCAATTTTTATTACAATTTTATAGCCAAATCTGTTCTTCCAACCTACTAAAAACTCCCACCTAACCATTCCTTCCTGAAGACCTATCATTGTACGACATTTTCACTAAAATACTCCCCAGTTTTAACCCTTGGACGCATATAGAGACCTTGTCATACAGGAAAAAAGTCATGGTTGTGCTAGCTCATGGGTAGCTACTCCCGCCAAGATGATGGTACTCTAAGTTCTTTACAAAAATACCAACAATGTTTACCATCATAAAGACATATGATTGTTTTTAGTAGTTGCAATTTAAGCTGTATTTCTAAAATGATAAAACACTTCATATGAGGATGTTTATCCTTTATATACAAAATAAGCTGCATTAAATGTAGTAGAGTCCATCCAGGTGCAAACGGAGGCGAAATCAAATCACAAGATTGATTTTTTAACATAAATCTTTTTCCTAATAAAGTGACCCTGGAAGAAGTGGACAATGGGCTTACATTATAAGAAGCTTAGTTTAAGGTCTATCACGTCTTTACTTTTATGATGCCCTAAAAGTGTTGAATATGGGTATGCAGCACACTTGAGATGCCTTAAATTGGGTAACTTAGGTTTTGATAGAGGATGAGTACTTATGAAGAAAATATAGCTTATTTAAAACAAATTGTAAGTGGCCGCTAACACTTCCAGCAAAAGATTTCAGGCATGTTTAGCTTTGTTGAAATTACAGCAGGGAAGTCTATTACATAAAGTTACGTGTGCAAGCTTCTTAAAACTTTTAGACTGGCTAAAGGGGTTAAAGAATTGAGAACTTTGTACTTCTGATAGGGTTAGTTGAGCATCTTTCTAAATTTATCAGGAGCTACCCTACTACACTACCATTGGAAAAGTCATTGAATTTACCAAGATTTAGCAAAAATTGCCATCAGAACAGATAACACCATCTCAATAGTATTACAAAAGTTATATTTACAGATCTTTTCCTTAATGAAAATTATATACATTCTTACCAAGTAGTATGTGTGAGTTTAAACGTAGATAAAAGAAGTTTGAAAACTATGGTTTTGTCAGATAATGGAGCCTAACAGATACCAATTTTTAAGTGTAAAGTGCAAATGCTGGGGTTACGCAGGAAAATCTCAATGAATTTAACCTTAGGTAGTGGTTAAATTCTGTAGCATCCCAATGCTCATGTCACGTTGACTTGACTTTTGAAGATCTCAACATGTATATAGAGTTTTGGGTCTCCGTAGTTCAACTCATCCTGTAAAAATTGGGTTTTCTTGGTAGACTCAAGAGAACTCCAGCATAACTATGAAAAGAACTCTTTTGCAATTGAGCTGAAAAGAAAGTCACACAGAGAGCACGTTGGATGGGAATAAAGACTTGAACATTTGTGCAACAGTGGTTCAAGGAGGACATCACTACCCTGCAAAGGAAAAATTTCCAAGTAATTAAATTATGAACTCAATTATTTGGAGAAGAGGGGCGAATAAACTACCAGATCATAAATTCTTTAATAATGAGATTAATTTGCATGAGGGAATACATATTATCCATATAAATTTACAGGTGCAATCAGCATTAACAGTTTAAGAGAAAATAGCTGATAACACTGCTTGAAAATGGGTTTACATGTGTTTTTTCTCTCTCTGTTTATAACTCTTAATTTTATTTAGTAAAAAATTGGAGGACTATGGCCATGTGTAATAAACAAAAGCTCAATAATATTACTAATAAAAACTGGTATCTTTTACCTGATGCTGATCAGTTGAGCGACCAGTTGTCTGGGGCACAATCATTTCCAAAGTTGACTTGAAGGATGCAATAAACCGGATACAAATAAAAGAAGGTAATGCGTCAAATACAGCCTTTAAAACGCAATTTAAACATTTTAAATATCTGATGATGCCATTTGTGTTGTGCAACGCACCTAGCACGTTCCAGTAGATGATTAATAAGGTACAGGGGTCTATAAGGCTATCTTTTCGCGGCCTACATTAATGATATTTTGATTTACAGCAACACTCAGGGAACGCTTACTGCAGTTAAGCTTGGTCTTTGAACAGTTAGCAAGGTACAACTTTCATATAAAAGTTATCAGAGTGTGAGTCTGTGCAAAAAATAGTTGAGTTCCTTGGCTATGTTGTAGAAAAATGGGTTCAATATGGAGCTTAGCAAAGTGGAAGCAAATAAAACATGCGCAACACCAACATGCTGGAAAGAAGTCAAAAGTTTGCTAGATTAGCAAACTTTTGTCAATATTTTATCAAAAGCTTTTCAAATATTGCTTTGCCTATGACCCAACTCACTTCATAGGCTGTTCTTTTAAATAAAACTTCATGAAGGACAATTCTTTTTATTCTTCAAAAACACGTTTATTTCCAACCCATGTTGTTTATTCCTGACTAAAAGAAGCCTTTTGTGGTTGAACCTGAAGCTTCTGGTTTTGCACTTGGGGGTTGTTGCAGGAGGGGTTGATGTTAAGCTCCATCTCATAGCCTATGAGGCAAGTGGTTTTTCAAACATCAACTTACACAATAAAATTTAAAAGTTTTTTTTATTTCAAATAATAATTAGAAAAAAGATTCAATTACTTATGGATTATTTGAGCGCGCAGCCCTTGAATTATTAGGGAATTTGTTAAAGCTGTAAGGAATTACTTTTTGGTGATTTTCGCTTGGTGCTGTAATTGTTATTTATGGCGGATCAAATCCCATAACCCCGCCAGTGCAAT